>CAUYRH010047609.1:0-11101 GCA_963574655.1 Perodicticus potto | reverse complement strand
CAGCCGCCAACAGGATCAGACCGAAAGAACAGACGCAACCACTTGCCCAGTCTCTGCCGCTTTTGCCTTCCTCAGGGTGTCCAGAAGCCTCACGCTGTCTCCCTGTGTCCCCAAGGGGAAGTTCCTGGGTAGATCCCACCTGTCAGATATGCCTGAAGTCCTCTCTCCCCAGTCTCACTGTGCCCAGCCGCAAGGAAGCTGTTACTCGGCTGCCATCTTCTCTGATGCATTTTTCAATTTTTTAGTTGAATTCTTAAGCTTCAGAATCTACCATTTTTAAATTTTTTTTGAATTTACCTTTTATAAAAAATTTTTGGGGTCAGCACCTGTGACTGAAAGGAGTAGGGCGCCAGCCCCTTATGCCAGAGGTTGCGGGTTCAAACCCAGCCCTGGCCAAAAACCAAAAAAAAAAAAAAATTATTTTGATTTCTGTTAAATTTCTCTGACAGGCTTCCAAATTTGTTTTCTGTACTATATTGAAGTTCACTGAGATTCTTCAGGAAGGACGTTTTGAATTCTTTGTCTGAAAGGTCACTTGTCTCCCCTTGGTTCAGAATTGGTCACTGTCATATTATTTAGTATGGCGTGGTCATGTTTTCCTTGATGCTTGTGGATATTCATCAATGTCTGGTCTGGGCATTGAAGAATTAGGCATTTATTTAATCTTTGTAGTTTGGGCATATTTGGATGCATCTTTCCTGGAAGGGTTTCCAGGTATTCAAAGGGAATTGATTGTTATGATCTAAGTCTTTAGTCACTGCAGTTGTGTCAGCCCTGGGGACATCCCAAGCCCAATGATGACTCTTGCTGGTACTGATGGTACTACTTTGGTGGTCTTGGGTGAGATATGGGAGAATTCCCTTGATTACCAGGCAAGGACTGTCACTTTCTTACTTCACTCTCTGTCCTGGGCTGCTGGAGTTGGGTAATAGTGATGTGGACACTCCATCTTGTGTCCACCAGGTCCAGGTCATGTCTGAATTCAGCACAGTCTCACCCAAGTCCCATGATTACTATTGCCTGGCTATCTCTGATGTTTATTCAAAGTCCAAGGGCTCTCTAGTCAGCAGGTGATGAATCCTGCCAGGACTGGGTCTTTCCCTTCATGGAAGCATGTTTCCTTCTGGCCCATAGTGGGTCCAGAAATGTCACCCAGAAACTAAGGCCTAGAGTCAGAGGATTTAGGAGTCTGCTTGGTTCTTTATTTTGCTGTGGCTGAGCTGCTCCCCAAGATGCAAACAAAGTCCTTTGAACTTTTCCCTTTCCTTTGTCCAAGTGGAAGAAAACTCTCTGAGCTATACTGCCAGGCATGACTCAAGCACTGGTTGGCCACTACTACTGGTGTCTCACTGAGTGACCTATACCTCAAGTCCTCTGGCTCCATGCCAACAGAGCTGCAGGAATTTCCCAGGGACTGTAAACTTTGTGGTCTGACTGCCTTAGAAATATAGTCCACGCTCCAGGTTACTTTTTGTTAGCCATTGGTGGGGCTAGCTGGAACTCTCAGATTTCAAGGTGGAGGATTTCTCTTGGGCCAGGCAGATTTAAATGCTTCCTCTGTGGGCAGAATTCTGCCCTGTGCTGTGTCCCCTATGCCAGAGGCATTGAATTCTAATGCAAAGTCCTATAATCCCTTCACTTTTCCTCCCCAGATACACAGAATTCTCCACTCAGAGTGCTGGTGCAGTGCTACCCAGGATTGGGGAGGAGTGGTCTAGGCAATCCAAGATGTTTTTTCCACTCTCTTCAGTGCCTTTTTCCTTGATATAGTGTTAAAAACAGGTAAAATGCTTGCTTACCTGACTTTTGGTTGTTCTGAAGGTGTTTGCTTGCATAGATAGTTGTTGAATTTGATGAGATTGAGACCCTTACAGACTATTTTATAGATGGCTTTTCATTTTTATAAGTGAAATGAGTATACTCTAAAATACCAATAAAAAATACAGTATACGCATAGTAAATACATAAACCAGTGACATATTTATTATTGTTATCAGAATTGTATACTGTATGTAATTATACATGCTATATACTTCTATACAATTTGCTGCGCAGTAGGTGTGTTTACAGTGGCCTCATCACAAACATGTGCAATATGTTGCACTACAGTGTTGCTATGGTTATGATGTCACTGGGTGCCAGGAATTTCTCAGCTTCATTATAATCTCATGGGACTGTATATATGATCCATTGTTGACCAAAATATCATTATATGGAGTGTGATTGTTATCTATTGATATAGAATATTAAATTGTAGTTAATAACATTACTATTGTGAGAAGATTTATGGTATGCCCACGTTCACAACAAAGTTGCAGAGGCAAAATGGTGGGCCAGTTTTAGGTAAATTTCAAGGCATTTGTTTTCTCTCTTTGTATCTTTCTAGAGTATAGAATTCAAAAGGAATGAAGTAGACAAAAACTTCATGGATAGCTCACATTCTTTGCTAATTCCAACTTCACTGATTCAAAATGATTTTAAATTCAAATTTCTTTAACTTAGTTATCTCTTTGGTCATTTGTAGTCTCTTAGTCATCATCATTTTGTGGGACTTCCTTGTATGTAAATCCATTTATTATTTCACTAATCCAGGGAGGGTGGTGTATTTTTTTGGTAAAAGCTAGTAGGCCACTAGGTAGCTTTACAAAGGGAAGTTTATAAACAACACATAAATATAAATATTCTACATTCCCATTTGAACTCTAATTTCCAGGGGGAAAATGGTTCAGAAAAGTATTGGGGGAGGGAGGGCTCCTCAGTGGTATGAATGTCTATCAATTACATTGATTTTAATATGTACTAAACCTATCCTGAACAGCTGACATGTGTTAATTCATTGAATTCTCACCAGAACCTTATAAAATAGGTACTATTTCTGGTCCTATTTTATAGTCTAGCCTACTGAGTCACAGAAAACTAAGTATCTTGTATAAGATCACGAATTTGGTAAATGGCTGAGCTAGCTTCCCTGAAGCTATATACTTAGCCTTCAGAATTTAAGCTCTGAATCTGCCAGTCTTTGGGGTAAATTAAGAAAAATAGACTCTGCCTTTCTTAATTAGTTCTAAAACTTAGTTATACTGCATAGTTATAGCTGTCATTATATTAGTGAGCATCTTCTAGCAGCCAAGCATAGCCACCCATACTAGAATAGAGAAAAATTAACAACACTGTTTAAGAACTTGGGAGAAATGATGAAATTCTGAAAGATCAAAATTCTCAATCCCATGCCTTTCTCACCTTACATATTTTGCACCATTAGGGGGAAAAAATCTACTTTGACAAGCTATATGCTTTGAACTAAAACAAAAATTGATTGGAAGTTTTCTTTCTTTCTTATTTTGGTGAGATAAGTTCGAGCTAAAATCAATACACAGAAGAGCTCCAAAGAGAAAGAGATGTTCTCTGGATACAAAATTCGTGAAGGAGTAATTCATTCTAGTGAAAGTGAAACCAACTCTGAGTGCAGCTTTCAGGAATTCAGCTTGTAGTGAAACCTCTTCAAAAAGAGTACAGGATTTCAAGAGAACCTGGGAGAGAAGGGGAAGAAAAACAAAAAACAAAAGCTACATCCATACCATAGCCATATTCTCAATCCCTTTTTCCCCTCCAGAGTTGGATCAATTGATTTGTAACATGCCAAATAAAAAATAATTTCTCTACCTTCCCCCACAATCTCAAACTTGACAGCTGGGATTTAGCCAGGATTTAGCATGGGGACTCAGAGACACTTCCCCTTTGCTTCTGGTGTGGCACCCTTTTTGTGTATTTCCTAGTTTTGATTACTGGCCTGGACTCTTTATACTTTAGTCAAGCAAAAGTGGCTCTAGATCTTGTTTCTAAGCCTCCATCTTTGCAGGCACCATAGTCCTGGTTATTCATTCTGATTTGTTCACTTGTCTTGCATCCATTCATTCAAGAGTAAATGGATGCCTGCCTAGTACAGCAGACATTTTGCTAAGGGGGTGAAGTACTTGAATTAATGAAAATATAGAGCCAGTTTTCTAAGAGCTCAAAATCGTGGTACTAGATTGGTTAACACAAGGAACAATGTGAGAATTTCATAAGCTATGTGGTAGAGAGCTACAGAGACATAGGGGAGGAATGCATTTTGCTGGCCTGGGGTTTAGAGAAGACTTGCTATAGAGGTTTTAGAAGGTTAATAGGAATTTTGAAGGCCAAATAAAAGGTGAAGGACATTCCACACAGTGGGATAGTATGTGGTAAAGAATGGAGGTGGTAAGAAATGTGATACTTGAAAGACAATTTGGATTATGTAGTAGAGTGAAGAAATTTTAAGAGAGGTTGATAGGAATGATTGGAAAGGAGGCCAGACCAGGAACCAGATTATGGATATTATTAGGATTCCAGGTTATGCAGGAACCAGATCCTGGAAGACTGCATGTTCAAGTCAAAGGTTTAGAACCTTAACTTGACAGCTACAGGAAGTTGTTTTATGTGTGTGTGCTCACGCATGTGTGTGTATATACATATATGTCTGTATATACATAGCACATGATTGTGGTTTGCCTTAGAAACATGATTCTCCAAACCCCACTGCCATGACTAATGACCTCCCAGTGTGCTCAATAGATTCAAAAGCAGGACAGCCATGGAGCATCAGCTCCATCTCCTAGTAGCATGCAATCTTAACCAGCTATCTTAACTTTTTAAGATCTTATTTCCTCACCTGCAAAAGGTTAAAATCTTTTACCTCCTAGATTTGTTATGATAAAGTCATAAACTGATTTATTATTGTTTGTCCAGTGTCTTGTATTTATCTATTCATTCCATTAAATTACATAGTGAGCACCTACCCTATTCTAAAGGATACAGTTGTAAACAATGAGAAGTTTCTGTACTCATGGAAGAACATTCCTGCAGTGCCTGGTGCCTAGACAGGATTTAGTTAACATGTGACTAATGAATGTTCATGTCTAATTCCTCCATCCAGATAGGTAGCCAGCCCTCTGCCTTCCTAAAAGGGAGATCCACATGATTCAGTGATTCCATTTCACTGGTGATGTTTGCACTCCAGCTGTGGCATAAGGAAGATAGTCTAGGGAGAAGTGGCTTCAAACATTTTTAGAGAATTATTTTAACTATACTTCAATTTATTTTTTCATTTCCTTTTTGGCTTACATGTTAATTACCTGTCTTCTCCTTTAAGTTCCACGAAGGCAGGTGTAATATCTGTCTTGTTTCTAAATCTATTGCCCGCACAGTGGCTAATATGTGATAAATTTCCAGTAAATACTTGTTGACAATAAATACTTGTCCCTGTCCTCTGGCACAATTTAGTTAAGAAACCCTTTTCTACAAGGAATGTAAGCAGCACATAAGTGATTGGATTAGATGGCGCTTGTCCACAGCCATCTGAATATATTTCCATGACAAATATTCAAATTCTATATTGTCAGCCTTTAAAGAAACTTCTTTACCTTTTAGTCCAATTCCATTACATTAGCGAGTCAAAAATTAGAAGATAGGGGTATAGTCCTCTCCAGTAACTTGGCTGCATAAAGATTTTGGAGAAAAAGAGAAGCAAGATATACAAGGTAAATAGCAATATTAGAAATGCTATCTACCTTAAACTTCCCTGCATGAAATCAAATTTGTGTGGTTTAATATGGAAAGTCTATCTGATATGCTTAACTACTTGTAAGCTGTTAATATTTGCATATTACCATGGAATATAGACTCTAGCAAGGTCATTTAACAGTTACAGGGCTGAAACTTTCCATTTTGTTAATCTCTCACAACTCTAATTTCACACTACATCAGTCCTTTTACCCTGGTCCACAGCCCTTCAAAATTCATTCTAAAAATCCATGGGAAAACATCTGTTCACAATGTGCTACAAGTAACAGCCACCAACACTCCCCTAAAGTCAGAATATTAAGGGGTAGAGTAATACTTTACTTGCTCCATATTTCTAATCTTTACTAATGTGTGCTAAAGAATTGCCTGTCCTTTCCCTCATCAGCTATCTACCACTTGCCATTTTCAGGTTTTATTTTCATCTGCTGTCTGATTATTTCATCATAGCATTGTTGCTTTTTCTTTTCCTTTCCAGTTCTCAGTTGTGCCTCATAGGTCAGGAACTCACCACAGCCCCAGACACCAATAGTCAGCTGGATGAAAATAAGTTTCCAGTTAGGATTCTCTCTCTCTCTCTCTTTTTTTTTAAAGACAGAGTCTCACTTTGTTGCCCTGGGTAGAGTGCCGTGGTGTCATAGCTCACAGCAACCTCAAACTCTTGGGCTCAAGTGATCCTTGTGCCTCAGCCTCCCAAGTAGCTGGGTCTACAGGCACCTGCTATAAGGCCTGACTATTTTTAGAGATGGAGTCTCGCTCTTCTTCAAGCTGCTCTCAAACTCCTGAGCACAAGAAATCCACCCAACTCAGCCTCCCAAAGTGCTGGGATTACAGGCATGAGACACCATGTCCAGCCTCCAGTTGTGACTCTCAGGACTCCCTGGGCTTTCTGTCCAGGTCAAACTATGGTTAAGGTTTTGCATAGATTTCAAACCACTCTTTTGATGGTGTTCCTCACAGGGAGAGAAGTTCAGACAGAAAAAGAGATCCAGAGGGGCATGAGTCCCTTCCTGGCACTGTGCCCATTTGACAGATAAGGGACAACTGCATGTTGAATCTCATTTCCAATCAATTAAAGGTCTCATAAATTAATGCAAGCTCACCATTCAGCCTTGGCAAAGGCATTAGAATGCTGGCTATACTCTAGACGGGAAGCTTTGATATAGCTAATTTGACAGGAGGCAAAATGACATGGCAGAGAATGAGTGAAGCCAAGGAAATAAGACCAGTAAATCTGACCATGAAGTTGATGAACATTCATTTTCATAGCATTCAAACAAAATGAAATAGCTTTGCACCCTGTTTTCACTCAGACATTTTCTTCACCACTTTCATTTTCTTTGCTTTATTCATTGTCATAAGGCAGGGTCAAGGAAAAAAAGATTCATCTGGATCCTGTCAAAGTATACTTGTTGCCAGCTACATCATGGTTCTGATTCCATGAGTATATCCTGATATAATCTGATTTTTCAAATAAGAATGAATACTAGGCTCGGTGACTGTAGCTCAACAGGCTAAGGCACCAGCCACGTACACCTGAGCTGGCGGGTTCGAATCCAGCCTGGCCCCGCCAAACAATAATGACGGCTGCAACCAAAAAATGGCCTAGCGTTGTGGCAGGCGCCTGTAGTCCCAGCTACTTGGGAAGCAGAGGCAGGAGACTCGCTTGAGCCCAGAAATTGGAGGCTGCTGTGAGCTGTGATGCCACGGCACTCTATCCAGGGTGACAGCTTGAGGCTCTGTCTCAAAAAAAAAAAAAAAAAAAGAATGAATACTACTGGTTTCCAATGAAATGTGGACTTTTAGAAAGTCACCAAACCAGGTGGACAGGAGCCCATTCTTTTGTCTCTCTTTCCTCTGAGTTTTCAATGTTTTACATTTATTCTTGGCATGTGGGGCAATTTCCTCAGATTACATCACCATTGTTAGTTAAATGTTACTGCATTAGCTGAATTCTAAACTTGTGCTGCTGTGACGGAAAGTCTTTCTAATGAGGAAGAGGAATCAGATATAGTAGAATTATAACCATCAAAATCAGAACATTGGCAATTAAATGCAAATGCAAAAAGGCAAATAAGCAATATTTTGCAGCAGTTTTTAAGTAGGGCTGTAGTACTGATTTTCTTTCCTGAACATGGACTTATGGACAACCATGAAAAATGCTTACTTCCTACTCAGTCCTCCTTTAGTAATCTTTACCAATGTAGGCGTTGTTAGTCCTCCTTATAACCCCATGTCAAATACTGTCCCTTTTTCCTTTGTTTGATTGAATATTTATTTTTGAGCATAGTACTGACATACAAATCTCTTACTGTCAAGATTAAATTCCTTGGTGTTCCCTTGAGTGGAAGTCTGCCATTTGTCTCCACCAGTTTCCTTGCTGCTTTGTGCTGTGTGATTCCCTTGGCCTCTGGCTTCCAGCTAGATTCCATGAATGGGGAGCAGAGTCCTGATGTCAAAGGGAGAGAGGAGAGTGAGATCAGGCTGCAGTTCCACTGCCTGTCACTGGGTGGATGGGTTGCTGAGGAGTGGCTAATTCCTTAATTCCAGCTCCTGACAGGCTGCCCTCTCTGCATGGCCCTTGCACCCAGGGTTCTGCTTATTCCCCTTCTTCATGGAGGGCGGTAATGGAGTGCCACTGTTTGCTTACCCCTGAGCATGACTCTGTCCCTTGTGATTTCCCCACAATCTTCCCTGCCTTGCCACTCACAATTCTTTCGTGAAATTCCACTCAGATAATCACGATGTGTATCATAATGTCTCCTGCTTGCCCCCAATTGATATATTTTTCCTTTAACGCCAATATCTTATTACCTTTATTAATTATCCCTTAACTTGCTCTACATTTTTATCTTTTATCCATAGGACATGTCATTTTCTAATTAGTACATAGTTTCGTTATTTGTGGTTTTCCTTTCCTGTCTTTCTGCATTAAAATCTAAGTTTCGGCTCAGCGCCTGTGGCTCAACGGGCTAAGGCGCCAGCCATGTACACCTGAGCTGACGGGTTCGAATCCAGCCCGGGCCCGCCAAACAATGACAGCTGCAACCAAAAATAAATGGCCGGGCGTTGTGGTGGGCGCCTGTGGTCCCAGCTACTTGGGAGGCGGAGGCAAGAGACTCGCCTGAGCCCAGGAATTGGAGGTTGCTGTGAGGTGTGATGTCACAGCACTCTATCCAGGGTGACAGCTTGAGGCTCTGTCTCAAAAAAAAAAAAAAAAAATCTAAGTTTCATAAGGCCTAGTTCTTTGTCTATTGTTCAGTGATCTATCAGAAGGCTCTTGAATTGTGCCTGGCATACTGTGAGGGTGCAATCAGTATTGTTAAGTAAATGAAAGACATCTCAGCTTGGAAATACCTTCTTCTAAAAAGTTTTCCTGTATTACGTATTCTTTTTCTGAAGTTTCATATACTATTGCCATCCCAGAACTTGTCAGACTCTACTGCAATTGTTTATTCATTTCTCACACTAGACTATGGGCTCCTAGAACACAGAAATTATCTGTGTCTTTTTCACATTACCTAGCTTAGAAATTACTTGGTACATTGTTGACATGTAGTAAATGAATGAATAAACAAATAAAAAGAGGAACAAAGTAAACACCCTAACTATTGTAACAAACAAGTTTGATAATTCAGTTAGCTAGCAGTTTTGGTTGAGAGAAGCACGGAGGGCTGTACTTTTCTAATGCAAGGGGCTTCAGCAGGGATATTCACAGGAAGCCTCTCAAATGTCTTCATATAATAACTAAGAAAATGCCATGAAGGCTATGTTAAACAGTTTGATGAAAACATTTCAGATTGTGTATGAAACCAGCACATTGTACCCCTTGATTGCACTAATGTACGCAGCTATGATTTAATAAAAAAAATTAAAAAATTAAAATTAAAAAAAGACAAAAAAAAAAAAAAAAAGAAGGCAACACTTGAGCAGAAACTCGAGGGGGTAATTATAAACTATAAAGGCGGGCAAGTCTGAGGTTAGGGAGACAATTCCTAGGAGTGGTGAGAGCCCATACAGTGACACTCAGATGAGAGAAACAATGACCCAGTCTGGGGACAGAGAATGATTGAGTGGAGCTAGGGTTTAGGGGCATCCAGAAGATGAGACCTAAGAGGTAAAAAGGCAGCAGTTCGCAGAAGTCTTCGCAGTCTACAGTAAAGGCTCTTAGACTTTACGCTAAAAGTTAAGAAGAGACTGAAAGATTGAAAATGTTGATAAATAACTTCCAGTGTTCAAAATAAACTATTACTTTGTCATTTAAATATGTAAAACACACAAATTTTCAAAATTTATTGAGAATTTATTTCCTAAGCCTGTAGAAATCTACCTTTGCATTAAAAGAAAAGGAAAGGAAAGAAAAAAGCCAGCACAGCCTGTAATCCTAGTACTCTGGGAGGTTGAGACAGGTGGATCACTTGAGCTCAGGAGTTCAAAACCAGCCTGAGCAATAGCAAGACCCCATCTCTAAAACTTAGCTGGGTGTATGGCAGATGCCTATAGCCCTAGCTACTAAGGAAGCTGAGGTGAGATGTGCACTTGAGCCTAGGAGTTTAAGTTTGAACTAAACTGATGTCACAGCACTCTAGCCTGGGAGACGGAGTAAGACTCTGTCTCAAAAAATAAAAAAATAAAAAAAAACAATGGACACTGTTTCTGTAAGATACCCATTCAGTTCCATCTCATGTGGTCACTGCTCCAACTTGTACCAGTTTGTAGCAACTTCAGTGCTTTCCCTTGCCTTTGTGCTTTTCTTCCCAGGTACTCTACTTTTCTCCTAGTTTTGCTATCATTCCTGCAGGTATGCCTCTGACCTCACTGTTTCCTCTGCAGGGTGTTCTATAACTTCAAGTTATTTTCTTCACATAATACTCATGTTCACTTTCTAAGACCCAATTCCAGTGGAAAGCCTTGCCTACATCAGAAGGGCACTGTGAATTGTCCATCCTCTCTGTTCTAGTGTTGTGCTTCTGTTGTAGCTAATGCCAATTGTTTAACAGTTTTCAGTACACATACTATGTATTGGTAGGTCTAAGTAAATCTTTAACTGTACAGTGCCACCTCTATGATATTCATAGTGCATGACAAATGGTGGGTGACAAAGTTGTATCAAATACAAGAGTAAAATAAAAGAGGTAAATAGTATGGTAAACAGTAAGGCAAGTGTGAAAGTCTGAGCAGGAGTATATAAACCTCACAGCAATCATTACGATGTCTTGATGAGTAATTCAGCATAGCGTTGTTTGTCTTCCATGTTCAGGTTGCAAATTTCACATTAAGAAAATGGTCAGAGGTTCTTCTCTTTTCTCTCTCTGCCCCTCTCTCCCCCATCGCTCTCTTTCTCGGCCTCCCCTGTGGCTCGCGCGCGCGGGACCGGGGGGGGAGAGAAAGAGAGAGAGGGGGGAGAGAGGGGCAGAGAGAGAAAAGAGACGAACCTCTGACCATTTTCTTAATGTGAAATTTGCAACCTGAACATGGAAGACAAACAACGCTATGCTGAATT
>CAUYRH010047608.1:0-24552 GCA_963574655.1 Perodicticus potto | reverse complement strand
GTGGTTGATATGAAAGAGGTAGTTTTTTATTTACAAGGAAATTTCAAATAATTAGTAAAAAGGGAATTAAAAATAAAAAATATAAATTTTATTTCTCCCACATACTATCCATTAAGTTTAATACACTTTTTTTTTTTTTTGAGACAGAGCCTCAAGCTGTCACCCTGGATAGAGTGCTGTGGCATCACAGCTCACAGCAACATCAAATTCCTGGGCTCAAGCGAGTCTCTTGCCTCTGCCTCCCAAGTAGCTGGGACTACAGGCACCCACCACAACGCCCGGCCATTTTTTGGTTGCAGCCATTATTGTTGTTTGGTGGGCTGGGCTGGATTCAAACCCACCAGCTCAGGTGTACGTGGCTGGCGCCTTAGCCCGTTGAGTCACAGGTGCCGAGCCTTTAATACACTTTTGTAAGAAATAATCTCAACCACTTAGTTCACTTCTAAAGAACTGAAGGTCTTGGGAATTTTACCATGTCAATGCAGTATTTTTCTACATTATTACCTGAAGAATATATATATATATATATATATATATATATATATATACACACACACACATATATATATATGTTTTTTTTTTAAGAAAAGAAAAGAAGTCAGAAGGAGCCAATCAGCACATTAAAAGTTGATGTTTAATGATTTCCTATCAAATTCTTACAGCATTGCCCTTTTTGTTGAGATGAGAAGGAGCATTGCGTTTGTGGAGGATTCCCTGGTTTTGTTTTCCCAGGCATTTTTCTGCTAAAGGTTTTGGTAACTCTCTCAGAACAGTCTCATGATAAGCAGATGATATCATTCATCTATCCAAAGAGTCAACAAGCAAAGTACCTTAAACATCTGAAAACACTGTTGCCTGGAACTTTGCTCTTGACTGGTCTGCATTTGTTTTGACTGGATAGCTCCCACCTCTGGGCAGTCATTGCTTTGACTGTGCTTTCTCTGTAGGATTGTACCAGTACACTTCTGCCAGAAATGCTTCAGGATATTGATCCTGCTCGTTTACAACTTCCTTCTTCAATTAGGGTACATAAAAGATTATTATTTTTTTTCATACAAATGGGTGTGGTGGTTTGTTCCTCAGGGTATGACCGTCAGCATTGGCTTGTCCCTTCTTAAATGAAGTACCCCTTTGTAAACTGCTGATTTCTTTGGGGGCTGGTCCCTATTAAATTATTGTAAAGCAGGAATAATTTTTCTATTCTTCCACCCAAGCTTTACCATAAATCTGATGCTTGCTTTTCCTTTAAATTTAGCAGAACTCATGGTGCTTTGACAGGGGCTCTTTTCAAATAAATGTCTTATCCTTCTTCATATTCAGAACTTGTTCAGCCATGTTAGAAATAGTATGTGTTAATTTTTTGTTCAAAAATTTTGTAATCCACACAGTTTATTCATAGTATGGACATGCATGAACTTTTTGAAGACCTCTTATATGAGTATTCTGTATATTAATCACTTAGAAGTATGATTTCAAAATATTTTGGATTGGTATTTTACTCTGTTGCTAGTGGTCTTTAATGCACAAACATTTTAATTTTCTTGAAGACTATTCTGTTTTTTTTTTAACTTTTTTTCCTGTCTTTTTTGTGTCATATATAATAAAGACACAACAAATTCAATCTCATCAAGTTTTTCTTCTCTGTTTTCTTCTAAGAGTTTTGTAGTTTCAGCTCTTACCTTTAGGTCTTTGATCCATTTAAAGTTAACTTTCCTACCATGTAATATAAGCTTTCAAATTTATTCTTTTGCATGAAGATATCCAAGGTTTCAATACCATCTGTTAAAGAGATTGCCCTCTTCCTATTGAAATATTTTGGTACTGCTGTGTAATTAATTTGACCATATATGTATGTTTATTTCTGGTTTGTGCATTCTATTCGATTAAAAGAATTCTGTCTTATACAAATAACTCACTGTTTTTATTACTAAATATTTCTAATCTTTTTATTACTATATATTTGTAATATCTTATGCAAATAGCTCACTGTTTTTTTTTTTGTTTGTTTGTTTTTTTTTTGGGACAGAGCCTCAAGCTCTCACCCTGGATGGAGTGCTCTGACATCACAGCTCACAGCAAACTCCAGTTCCTGGGCTCAAGCGAGTCTTCTGCCTCTGCCTCCCAAGTAGCTGGGATTACAGGCACCCGCCACAATGCCCGGCCATTTTTTGGTTGCAGCCGTCATTGTTGCTTGGCGGGCCCGGGCTGGATTCGAACCTGCCAGCTCAGGTGTACGTGGCTGGCGCCTTAGCCCGTTGAGCCACAGGCGCTGAGCCAATTCACTGTTTTTATTACAATATATTTGTGGTAAATTTTAAGTTGGAAAGCTTAAAACCTTTAATGTTACTCTTTTTAAAGAGTATTTGTTATTTGGTGTCTCATACAATTCTGTATGAATTTTAGGATTGATTTTTTTCTATTTCTGCAAAAATATCATTGATATTTTTATCAAGATTTCATTGTATTTGTATTGTTTTGGGTAGTATTAGCATCTTAAAATATTTAGGCTTACCATCCATGAACATGAGATATCTTTCTATTTATGTATGTTCTTTTTAACTTTTTAAGTTACCTTTTGTAGTATTTAGGATATCATTTTTCTTTTATGTTTGGTTAAGTTTATTCCTAAGTATGTTATTATTTGTGAATTGCTTTTTATAATGTTCTTGTGAAGTTGTTCATTAAAAGTATAGAAATGCAATTAATACTTGAATGTTGAGATGCCTTTTAAATTTCAGATTAATATGAAGGTGCATACAGTTAGTTTACATTGTGTTTGTAAGGTGAAGCCCGAGTTGTAGTTGTGACATTCATGTAGGAAATGTGCCATCTGTCTGTGAGAACTTACTAAACCCCCTCTCTCCTTCCCCTCTTGAATTTATTTGAGTGCACATTGTTGTTAATCTACAAATTAAAACTTAGTATTGAGTACATGTGGTGCTTGCTTTTCTATTCTTGTGATATTTAGGAGAGTATCTCCAAATCAATTCGAATTGCAGCAAAAGATACATAATCTCCATCATTTTTATGTCTGAATGGTATACATATGCCACAGTTTATTAATCCATTGATAAGTTGATGGGCACGTGAGTTGTTTCCACATTTTTGCAATTGTAAATTGGTCTACTATAAACACACCTAATAGCTTTGGCTAGAATTTTTAACACTAGGAAAAAGGAAGGAAGTGGTGACAGCAAAGAACATCACTTTGACCTTCATCTTTTCTTGAGGAAAAAGCTTTCAGTTTTTCATCATTGAGTATTACATTAGCTGTGGACCTCTCATGTATAGCCTTTATTATTTTGAGAAAGTTTTCTTTCATTTCTAAGGTTTATTTAGTGTTGTTGTCATGACAGGATAGGAACTTTTGTCAGATTCTTATTTTGTTTCAGTTGAGAGGATCATGTATCTTCCCCCTTATACCGTTAATGCAGTGTCTTACATAAACTGAATTTAGTGTGGACTTATATTGATTGATTGTTTTTGTAAGTTGTACTTTATTCCAGGAATAAATATGAATTCTGCTTGGTATTCCATGTCAAGTGGAATTTAATTTAATGTCATTTATTTTTTACTGTAGGGACAGGGACTCTCTTCAGTCTCCCTCTTCAGTGGTATAGTCATAACTCACTGCAGCCTTGAACTCCTTGGCTTAAACTATCCTCCCACCTCAGCCTCCTAAGAAGGTAGGATGCTGGGACTACAAGCATGTGCCACCATGAATAGCTATTTTTAAAATTTTTTTGTAGAGACAGTGTTTAATTATATTGACCAGGCTGATCTTGACCTCCCAGCCTAAGTAAGCCTCCCAAAGTACTTGGATTACAGGCATGAGCTGCTTCACTTGGCCTTAAATTCCTTTTAATATGCTGCTAAATTCAGTTTGTAGTATTCTGTTGAAGATTTTTCTACTTCTATATTTGTAATAACATTCACAATGATTTTTAATTTTTTCTATTTAGTTTAATTTAATTTAATTTTCTTATATTCTTAAGAAAGAGTTATATTTTGTTCCCCTGGCTATAGTGCTGTGGCATCATGGCTCACAGCAACCTCAAATTCCTGGAATCAAGTGATCCTTTTACCATAGCCTTCATAGTATCTGGGACTACAGGTGTCTGCCACAAAGCCCAGCTATAATTTAGAGACAGGGTCTCGCCCTTGGCTCGGGCTGATCTGGAGTTTGTGAGCTCAAGCGATCCACCTGCCTTGGCCTCCCAAGGTGCTAGGATTACAGCATGAATTACTGTGCCAGGCCTCACAATAATTTTTTAAAACCACTGACATACATAACTAACGAATTACAAAATAATACACATCACATTTACTTGAAGAAAAGTTGAACAGCTCTTATAGAAACTGGATAACTATTTATTGCAGAAAAATGAAAAAATATTATATTAAGTAGATAATAAACAATATAACTATGAATACTTATTGTACAAGCTTTGAATCCATATATACACCAATGTGTGTGTGTGTGTGTGTGTGTGTGTGTAAACCCACATAGGAGTGAGAAAGCCAGAAATACAGCAAATATTAAGAGTCATTATCTCTAGATTAGTACTAATAGCTTATTTTATCTTTTTCTATTTTTTAAACTATTTTACAAGTATTCAAGGTCAAGATGTATAGTCTGGTTCTACACATTTATAAGAAGGTCATGGAGGGAGTGGTGCCTGTGGCTCAAAGGAGTAGGGCGCCGTATGCAGGAGTGGCGGGTTCAAACCCAGCCTTCGCCAAAACCTGCAAAAAAAAAAAGAAGATCATGGAATTAAAGTTGATGATGAATTTTTTCCCAATCTTTAGAAGAAGTTACATATAATTAACATATCACATGGGACATTATTTCATCTAATTGTTTGGCTTGTGTTTTTCTAGGCAATACTTATATCCTCTAGGGTGACTGTCTCTAAAGCCTTGGTGGCATTTATGTGTGACATAGTTTAGCAACAGAGTTTAGTTTTTGGGTCTCTTATTGTCTCTCTGTTATCACTAAATTTAGTTTTAAAATATGAGAGAGAGAAAGTTATTTTCTGGAAACATTCACGGAAATATACCTTACTACTTTTTCCAGGTTTGCTATAATAGTTACAAAATTTAATTCTCAGCAAGAAATTTTTGGAGTCTATTAATCTTAAGAGAAGCTATTGTAAATGAATGAATCAAATTCTTTCATACTTAGGTGAGTCAATACAATTCTTAATTTATTTCACCCTAGAAGAAAAATAATGCAGTCCAATAATCTTTGCAGGGAGCAACTTATGTGTAAATCTAACTGCTATGATTACTACTTAGTTCCTTTAATTAGACATATTTGATTCATTATCTTTGATCATACTTGTGAGTATTAATTGGTCTGCATTACCAAGAAATACATTCTTTTTTTTTCTTGATCACAATATTCTTGTTCTTAGGCACACAAACTTTAGTTTTAATAAGTAAGAAGAATTATGTGTTGTGTTGTTTCATTACAATTATGCAGATTATGTCTCAGGTTAATTCTTAAAGGTAAATAAAATTAGAGGACAAGGCCTATATTTTATGGTGTCTAAAATGCTTTTTGCTATGCTGAGTAATCATGCAATTAGAAATCCAGGGTGGTTGTCATGAAAAAGGAGAGAAAAAGTGCACCTGACACCTTGAGCAGTCGTTCAGCTAAATGAGAATGGCACCTGCTGGGGCTAATTAGGAGACTAGTAACTCTGACCCCAAGTTTGTTTGTATAAATACAGAGTGTAGGAGGTGGATTAAAAGCTGCACATGACTATAGACCTATATATATGTGTATATTCTTACCCTCACATCTTTTCCACATGTGTAGCTTTTTTATTCACCTCCTACGTGTGTATATATACATACACACACACACATATACATATATATCTTTTTTTCTTTGATGACAGCATTTCTTTCTTTCTTTCTTTCTTTTGTAGAGATAGTCTCACTTTATCACCCTCGGTTGAGTGCCATGGTGTCACACAGCTCATAGAAACCTCCAACTCCCGGGTTCAGGCGATTTTTCTGCCTCAGCCTCCCAAATAGCTGGGACTACAGGCACCCACCACAACGCCCGGCTGTTTTTTTGTTGCAGTTTGGCCGGGGCCGGGTTTGAATCTGCCACCCTCGGTATATGGGGCTGGTGCCCTACCCACTGAGCCACAGGCGATGTCCCGATGACAGCATTTCTTTTACAACTCTGGGCTGCTCAGACATTGTTAAAGCAACTCCAGGGAAAGAATACAGATTTTGGAAAAAGATTAAAGAAGTAACATAAGTGTGCTCAGTTACAAAATTTGCACTCAATTAGTCTTATGTTAAACTAAAAATATATAGTTAGGAAGTAATAATAAATGTAGTAGAAGATCCAATCACAAGTATCAAATCAAATTAATCTAAAGGAGTGATTAAAGAAGAAAAACTTTAGTTGTATGTGAATCATATCTATGCATCTACCCTTCTATTATCTATCTGCTCAAGAAACAATAAATGCTATGTATCATCCTGGAGGATAAAATGATAAGAACTGGATGTTCAAATTTTTCTCTTCTGTGCCACACATCGGAAGAAGAGGTGTCTTGCACTACACATTAAATACACAAACACTAATGAAAGCTGATAAACAACAACAACAACAAAAGGTCTGTGCATAATTTTTACCGTATCTGCCTCCACAGATAAATGCAATAGACCTCACGTAACCTGCTTGTGGATCATCACCGGCTACAGTTTGGCCACCTCTGCTAGAGCATTAATTTCAGCTCATGAAAAAGCACATAGGTTTTAAAGAATTCCATGTCAAATGCTATTTCATTTTTGCAGGGTCTTGTTTTAGTTTTCAGTATGCAGCAATGATGTGATTTTGCAGTGATGGAAGAAAAGGGAAGTTGAATTATTTTGAAGACACTTAGAACATTTTAGAAAATAAACCTGTGTATCATTTCCTTCCCAAATCTTTTCATTTTATGCTAATTTAGGATGCTCATGTCCTATAGGGTTTCATGACAGCTACTTTTGTAGAACTCACTGTGTGGTCTTGCTTTAATAGAAAAGTCTAACTTCTTTAGTATTATTCTAAAATTGTAACATATGTATATTTTATGCCAACAGTTTATTAACTCACATATACCTTCATTTTTCAATAAGTATTATTAAATGCCTACTATGTCCTAGTGTTTCATATTTGCCCCTGTGAATTGTATTTTATTATAGAGTAACAGTGATAAAATGGCAAATGCTAAAAAAAAGTAAAATATGTATTTTTACAGATGTTGCTTGAAATCCATGTTTTCAAGGGTATAGTTACAGATAATGACACAGTTGGTTGTATGACCATGGCTATGATGAATAAAGTAGAGATAAAAATGTTGGAAGAGATGAGGAAACTGAGAGGATAGAGCATTGGAAGTATAATCTGTGCATCTATTGAGACTGATTCAATACCAAAATATCTCTAACCAAATAGTAATTTCTCAGAAAGTGACATCTACCCTTCAGAGGATTTGAGGTAGACTATATTCACTATCTCAGCATGATGTTGTAGAAAGATCTCCAGCATAATAAAAATGGTCTGGACATGCTATTATAATTGTTTTGCACAGAATTATTCTGAATACCTGACATTGTAATACACCAAGAGGTTGTAACTATTTTTATACTTTTCAAAGCTAGGTAACTGTGGATAATTAAGTATATAATTCTTTTACAAGAAAGATCTAAACTATACAGAGAGAATAATGTTACTAAGTGTAGGAAGATTGTTGGAAAAAGGAATTTAGATATAGATACAGAATCAACAGAAAAGCATCCACAAGTTAAGAACAAAACTGATACAAGTGAGAAGACAGAATAACATTCAATTTTTTTTTTCAGTTTTTGGCCAGGGCTGGATTTGAACCCACCACCTCTAGCATATGGGGCTGGCTACCTACTCCTTTGAGCCACAGGCTTAGCCCCAACATTCAAATTTTTTAAGGTAATGTGATTGTACAAACATGCCAGTCCAAAATGATCTATCAAAATCTATTATAATTAGTAAGAGTATTTTATAAGTTCTGTTGATGCAGGATCATAAAATATTTTCCTGAATTTGTAACACTTTTCTATCTCTTTCTACGTCTAGTCAACCCCAGTATCCCCCAACACCAGGGATCATAGATCTTCTCTGCAGTAATCATTAAGGCATTACATTGAGCTCCATTTTTCTCCTTTCAACAGTTGTTTGACAATTACCTAAATAATTTAGTATTATGATTTTTTTTTTTTTTTGCAGTTTTTGGCCAAGGCTGGGTTTGAACCCGCCATCTCCAGCATGAGCCACAGGCGCTGCCCCCCATCCTTTTTTTTTTTTTTTTTTGAATGTTGTGTTTTGAAATACCTAGAAAAGTTGGACTCAGGCTCCTGGTAACAATGTTCTAAGAAACCAATCTTCACATATGGGTATTTACTTATATCCTTGACCTTACAGACAGTGGTCAGCATTGTCCAAATAGAGAAATTGGATTCTGATAATTCATGGTATGTAGAAACATCATGGATGATTAAATTACCCTTTGTGGATAATTACAATCACATGCTTAGTGAACCAAATGGATAGAAGAATTGGGTGGCAGTTTCACAAAACTATTAGGGAAGTGATGATGATCCTATGAACAGGGAGTAGATGAGTGATTTTTAACCTTTTTTACCTCACAGTACACTTAAATGATCATTGTTTTGAACTTGTTTCAAAAATAATTTAATTAATGATCTTTAGAAGTTTTTATGGCACACCTAATATACTCTCACTGCCACAGCATACTGGTTGAAAAATCATGAGAGTAGATGAAGAGGAAGTGTATAGTCTTTTGAATGCCCTGTAAAGTCTGCAGATAGAAAATCATAAATTCAGGGCATCAAAACTTTGGCTCAGTTTACTATAAAAGAATTAGAGATATTTTACAGAAGCCATAAAATCATCAAGGTAAAGTATGAGATTTAGTGATTTCTAGTAATTTTCAATGCTGTGCAATCACAGCAATATCTAATTCCAGAATATTTCCATCATCCTGAAATGGAACTTTGTACCTGTGATCAGGCACTCCCCATTTTCTCCCAATACCCCATACCTCAGCAAGCACAAATCTACTTGCCATCTCTATGAATTTGCCTATTCTGGTCATTTAATAGAAATGAAATCATAGAATATGAGGCCCTTTTTTTTTGTCTGTCTCCCTTCAATGAGCATATTTTTAAGGGCCATCAATTTTGTAATGTGCATTAGTGCTATGTTGGATTTAATGATGCACATTATCCCATTTCTTGTATATAGCATATTACATTTCTCATTTGTTAGTTTATAAATATTGGGTTGTTTCCATCTAATGGCTACTATATATAATCCTTCCCTGAACAGTCACGTACAAGTATTCTGTGGATCTTTGATTTGATTTTTCTTCACTATGTATCTAGGAATGGAAATAAGGTCATATGGTAAATCTATGTTCACTTTTTGAGGAATGGCCCAACTAGTTTTCAGAAAAGTTCCATCATTTTATTTTCTCATCATCAAAAGTGAATGAGCATTCTAATTTCTCCACATTCACAGCAATCCTAATTATTTTCACTTTTTAAAAATATTTTAGCTGTGCACATATCATTTCACCTAGCAGTTGCATTTCTAGAAATGGGTACTATGGCACACACCATCATGCAAAATGATAAATTGATAAGGTTATGTATGCCAGCAGTGTTTTAATATCAAAATATTGATAATACCCTATAACTCCATTGGTAAATCCATAGATTAACCATTATGGCACGAACACACATTTGAGACCTGTGCATCTATTACCAAAAGTGAGGACACCTCTTTAATGATATGGAAAGATTGTGGAAAGTGATATGGAAAGAAAAAAGTGAGGTTTTGGTTTCAAAGTAATCCTTTGTTTATATTTTAAAAATCTGTTCTCAAATATTTAATTCCTACCTTTCAATTTTACACATTCTTTAATTCTTTCTTGGATACAATACAAACATTTGTCATATAAATAAACGGCTGTGTTGTTTTTGCATGGTACTATCTTACTACTGCGTTTTTGTGGGTTATACTTATAGATAAACAAGTGGTTGTTTATGTCTGTTTTATACAATATGCACCACGAACAAACTGAATCACTACCAGGAGGAAATCAATGTGATTGTCAGAATATCTCCAGAATACGTCTCCAGGAGACAGTTTTATGTCATCGAGCATTTTGAGCTTTCTAAATGGTGGCTCTATCATTGAGAGAACAGAGTTATCAGAGGCATTTCTGGTCAGACCATTTAAAGATGTTCTTTAGCAGATGTTTGATGTGCCCTTAAAAATGAGATAAAACTAGAGGAGGTAATAATCCAATATACGAGTACAGAATTGTCAATATCTGACAAGATACATCTTTTCCCAAAGGAATTTGCCGTAATGTTTTGTATTAATATATTTTCAAGATGTTCGATCTTTTTTTTCCTCTGCCACAATTAAATGGCTGCTGTGATATGATTGATGCTTTTCTTATTCTGGTTTATCTATCCTTCATTGTTTCATAATTACTCTCGTTACAGAGCATTCAGCACTCCAAGTATCACATACGTTAACAGATAAGATTTATATACATGTGTTTTATATTTATAATATACATTTATGTTTTATGAAATAGCACTAATTGTTTCTCATTTTCAAGACAAGCAGACTAAAGTATCAAAGAATAAATCTCACATCCTGTAATCAGAACGATAGTAAGTTGTCCAGTGAGACTGTCAGTGAAGCAGAGCTGTGAATGCAAACTGCCCACACTTGGCCTCATCTGCTCTGCCTTGAGCCTGTGAGTGCCTGACAATCCACCTTCTCAAGTTCTGCCACCCAATTTCCTTTCTTCCTCCTTTCTTTCTTTTGCTAAAGTCAAGGGACATGGTATTTGATGAAGGAAACCAGAGCTCTGTGACCACGTTCATCCTGCTGGGTTTCTCAGAATATCCACAGTTCCAGGCTCCCCTCTTCCTGGTGTTCCTGGCCATCTACACAGTCACTATGCTGGGGAACTGGTGCATAATCGTGGTCGTCAGAGTCAACCCCAAACTTCATACACCTATGTACTTTTTTCTTGGTCATCTATCCTTCTTGGATTTCTGTTATTCCAATGTATTTACACCCAAACTTCTGGAGACCTTGGTAGTGGAAGACAGAATTATCTCCTTCAGTGGATGCATGGCACAGTTTTTCTTTGGCTGTGGCTTCGTGATCACAGAAATGTTCATGTTAGCGGTGATGGCCTATGACCGGTTTGTGGCTGTGTGTAACCCTCTACTCTACACAGTTGCCATGTCTCATAAGCTCTGTGTTCTCCTGGTTGCTGGGACTTACATATGTGGAGGACTCTGTTCCCTGACACTCACATATTCTCTTTTGGAACTTTCCTACTGTGGAGCTAACATCATAAATCACTTTGGCTGTGAGTACTCTGCCATCCTCTCTCTGGCCTGCTCTGACCCCTCCTTCAGCCAGATGGCCTGTTTAGTCATTTCTATATTCAGTGAAGCTTGTAGTCTCCTGGTCATCCTGGCCTCCTATGTCTTCATAGTTGTCACCATCATCAAGCTGCCTTCCAAAGGGGGACTGCAGAAGGCCTTCTCCACCTGTGCCTCCCACCTGACTGCCATCACCATTTTCCATGGGACTGTCCTCCTTCTCTACTGTGTGCCCAACTCCAACAGCTCCTGGCTCCTGGTCAAAGTGGCCACTGTGCTTTTTACGGTTGTGATTCCGATGCTGAATCCTCTTATTTACAGCCTTAGGAACAAAGATGTGAAAGAGACAGTCAGGAGCTTAATCACCTCCAGATTTTGTTGTCCCTCAATATAATTCAGATAAATGTTTATTTATGTTCAACATCCAACTTGTTTCATATACTTTGTTGATGACAGTTTAGTATTATTTTGAATGAAAATATTATGTTTTAATTAATTACATGCTGCTGATGCCTCAGTTTTCAGTGCTGAGAATGCCTTAACATTATAACTAGTTTAATATAGTTAAGATGAAATCAGATTGATTTCTTCTCAGGAAGTTTCAGAAAGAAATGTGTTTAAAAATCATCCCAGTGAACACTGAGAGATCAGGATGAAGAAGAGGAAATCTATGCTTAGGGATTCACTACTTGTGTTATGTTTTCATTTTAAGCTGTGCTTAAAAACTGCTGAAAATAACATGGAAGTGCACTTGGTGGATACGACTCAAGTCCCCATATTCAACTGTTTTGGCTTGGCAAGTTCTACACAGTGCAAGTTTTTGTTCCACTTTCAATCCTTATTTGAAATGAAGACCTTAGGGTCTACGTTATGAAAAATACCAGCTGGCTTTAAGGTGTTGATGGTGACATTATTGGCTACTATTTATTGGCATCATGTAATTTTTGAGTGTCAGTGTAACATGTTATAGTTGAATAAAAGGTGTTGCAATAATGCTGAGTATTTTTTTTATTATTAAATCATAACTGCGTACATTGGTGCAATCAAGGGGTATAATGTGTTGGTTTCATATACAATCTGAAATGTTTTCATGAAACTGTTTAACATAGCCTTCAGAGTATTTTATTTGTTATTGTAGGAAGACATTTGTATTCTTCATTTAGTAAGTTTCACCTGTACCCTTCTAAGATGCACCATAGGTGTGACCCCACCAATTACCCTCCCTCCACCTCACCCCGCTCCCCTGCCCTCCTGTGACCCTTTCCCCATATTCTTGTGCTATATTTGGGTTATAGCCAAAGGTTTCATATGAAACCTTTAAATTAGCTTCATACTAGGGCTGAGTACATTGGATACTTTTTCTTCCATTCTTTTTGTTTTTTTGTTTGTTTGTTTTATTAAATCATAGCTGCATACATTCGTGCAATCAAGGGGTACAGTGTGCTGGTTTCATATACAATCTGAAATGTTTTCATCAAATTGTTTAACATAGCCTTTATGGCATTTTCTTAGTTATTGTATGGAGACATTTTTATTTTGCATTTAGTAAGTTTCGCCTGTACTCTTCTAAGATGCACCATAGGTGTGGCCCCACCAATTACCCTCCCTCCACCCTAACCTCCCTCCTCCCCTCCCCTCCCTTGCCCCTTTCCCCATATTCTTGTACTATAGTTGGGTTATAGCCTTCACATGAAACCTTTAAATTAGCTTCATAGCAGGGCTGAGTACATTGGATATATTTTCTTCCATTCTTGAGATACTTTGCTAAGAAGAATATGTTCCAGCTCCATCCATGTAAACACGAAAGAGGTAAAGTCTCCATCTTTCTTTAAGGCTGCATAGTATTCTATGGTATACATGTACCACAATTTATTAATCCATTTGTGGGTCAATGGGCACTTGGGCTTCTTCCATGACTTAGCAATTATCAATTGGGCTTCAATAAACATTCTGGTACGGATGTCTTTTTACAAATGTGATACAATGTGATACAATGTGTTACAATGTGACTTTTGGTCTCCTGGGTATATACCTAGTAAAGGAATTATAGGATAGAATGGCAGGTCTATTTTTAGATCTCTAAGTACTCTCCAAACACCTTCCAAAAGGAACGTATTAGTGTGCATTCCCACCAGCAGTGTAGAAGTGTTCCCTTTTCTCTACATCAGCGCCAACATCTCTGGTTTTGGGATTTTGTCATGTGGGCTAACCTTACAGGAGTTAGGTGATATCTCAAAGTAGTTTTCATTTGCATTTCTCTGATGATTAAGGATGGTGAGCATTTTTTCATGTATCTGCAGGCCATGCACCTGTCTTCTTTAGAGAAGTTTCTCTTCAAGTCTTTGCCCACTCTGAGATGTGATCACTGGTTCTTTTCTTGCCAATACATTTGAGTTCTCTGTGGATTCTGGTTATTAAACCTTTGTTGGAGGCATAACCTGCAAATATATTCTCCCATTCTGAGGGCTGTCTGCTTGCTATACATATTATGTTCTTGGCTGTACAGAAGTTTTTAGTTTGATCACGTCCCAGTAGTGTATTTTTGATGCTGCTTCAATTGCCTGGGGAGTCCTCCTCATAAAATATTCACCCATGCATATCCAGTGTCCACTAAGTCACTCTGGATGACTGTGCATATCCAATGTCCACTAAGTCACTCTGGATGACTGTGCATATCCAGTGTCCACTAAGTCACTCTGGATGACTGTGCATATCCAATGTCCACTAAGTCACTCTGGATGATCATGCATATCCAATGTCCACTAAGACACTCTGGATGATCATGCATAACTAAGGCGCACTAAGTCACTCTGGATGACCATGCATATCCAGTGTCCACTAAGTCACTCTGGATGACTGTGCATATCCAATGTCCACTAAGTCACTATGGATGACCATGAATATTCAAGGTCCACTAAGTCACTCTGGATGAGCATGGATGTCCAATGTCCACTAAGTCACTCTGGATGAGCATGCATGTCCAATGTCCACTAAGTCACTCTGGATGAGCATGCATGTCCAATGTCCACTAACTCAGTGTGGATGACCGTGCATATCTAAGGTCCACTAAGTCACTCTGGATGACCGTGCATATCCATTGTTTAGCTCCCTTTGTTTTCTGTTCCTTGGTTGCTTCATTTAGAATAATGGTTTCCATTTCCACCTAGTTTGCTACAAAAGGCATGTTTTCACTCCTTTTGATGGCTAAGTAGTATTCCGTAATGTGTGTGTATATACATGTATGTGTACATACACGCACACACACCATTTGTCTTTATCTACTATTCTATCATTGGTAGATGCTGAATCTGGTTCCCTATCTTTGCGATTGTGAATTGTGCTGTGATAAATGTACATATGTTTTTGTCTTTTTAATAAAATGACTTATTTTCCTTTGGGTTGATGCACAGTAGTGGGATGGCTGGATCAAATGGTAGATTTACTTTCACTAATTTGAGAACCCCTTATACTATTTTCCATAATGGTTATACTAATTTATATTCCATCAACAATATATAAGATTTGCCTTTTTTTTTTTATAATGACCATTCTGAAAGTGGTAAAGTGGTACACACATATTATTGGTGTTTTAATTTGCATTTCCTTAACAGATTAGTGATGCTGAGTACCTTTTTTTTTATATGTTTGTTGGAAATTTGTTTCTCTTCTTTGAAAAATGTTGGTTCATTTCTTTCATCAACTTGTTAATTAGGTCATTTGTTTTATTCTGGCTGATCTGTTTGAATTCTTTATATATTCTACAAATTATACCTTTCTCAGATGGACAGCTTGTGAATATTGTCTCCCACTCAGTAGTTGATTATATATTTTTGTGCTTTTTCTACATTTATTTATATGAGCAAATGGTTTTTGGTTTTAATTCTATTTATGTAGTGAATCATATTTATTGGTTTTCACATCTCATTTTTGGCATGAAACTTACTTGACTGTGGTATGGTGATTTATTTTGATGTGCTTTTAATACTCTGTTGAGTTCAGTTTCTAGTATTCTATTAATATATTTTACATATGTATTTCTTTTCTTTCTTTTTCTTTTTATTTTTTTGAGACAGAATCTCACTATGTCACGCTCTATGTAGAGTGCTATGATGTTACAGCTCACAGCAACTTCTAACTCTTGGGCTTAAGTGATTCTCTTGCCTCAGCCTCCCAAGTAGCTGGGACTACAGGCTCCCACTACAATGCCCAGCTATTTTTTTGTTGCAGTTGTTTAGTTGGCCTGGTCCGGGTTCGAACCCGCCACGCTCAGTGTATGTAGCTGATACTGTAACGACTGTGCTATAGTGCTAAGCCTATATTTCTAATAAAATTCAGTGAATTTTGAGAATCACTGAAATACATATGTAATACATTAATATTGCACATCACATTTACTTGAAGGAAATTTGAACAGCTATTTATAGAAGTTGAATAGCTGCTCATTATGGTTTTTTTTTTTTTGCTTTTTTAATTAAATCATAAAAAAATAGATCATGTATACATTAATGCATTTATGGGGCACAATGTGTTGATTTCATATAGAATTAGCTATTTGCTATGTTAAATTGAAGCTCACAATACAATGGTATATTTAAATAGTATAACAATGTAACTATGGTACTTGCACAAGATTTGTATTTGTATGTACACTAACACATATATATGATACCCAGAAAACCAAAAATAGAACAAAAATTAAGAGTAGATATTTCTGAATAGTTTCCCAACAGCTGATTTTTTCTTTTGTACTTTTTTGTATTTTATAAATATTTAAAGTCCAATGTCTTATCTCTGGTTCAACATATTTAAAGAACATCATAGAATTAAAGTTGGTTATGGAATTATTCCCCAATCATTAGAATAAATTACTTGCAACCAAAGTGTCACATGAGTCATTGTTTTGTCTCATTGTTTGGTTTGTTGCCTTTAAGGTAATACTTCAATTATCCTCTCTAGAGGGAACATCCCCAAGGCCTCAGTGGCTTATATGCATGAGGCAGGTTAATGCCAGTAGTTAGCTTTTTGCTCTCTTTTTCTTTCTGCTATTGCTGAGTTTATTTTGAAAGAATTAGAGGAAGAAATCATTTCCTTAAAACATTATTGAAATACACTGTAGACTCTTGCTTCCTTTCTTTAGGTTTACTATTATTTAAAACATAGAAGTTGACTTCCTAAAAGGAAATTTCCTAGAGTATATTATTTTTTGCAAAGAAGTTTCAGTAAATGAATAAGTCAAATTGTTCTCTACTTAGGTGAGTTGCTTTAATTCTTACTTTATTTTATTTTATAAGGAAAACAGTGTGTTCCAATGTTCTTTGAAGGAGGGAAACCCATGTGTAAATCTGTCTGCCATATTAACTAAGTCTTTAGTTCTAACTAGAAGTATTTGATTCATTATCTTATACCATATTTGTTATTAATTTCTATGCCTTAATAGGAAATATTTTAAATATTTTAAATCATAATATATTTCTCTTTATTTCTGTGTACAAACTTCACTTTTAATAAGTAAGAAGTTACTAAACATGGATCAAAAATGTTCTCACATAGTAATGAGAAAGTCTCTTGAATGTTATCACAATCAGGTTGATGAAAATATCTCCGATTGTATCTGAAGCCCGCACACTGTACCCCATGATTGAATTATTGTACACAGTGATGATTCAATAAAAAAAAAAAAAGGAAAAGAAAAGTTTGCTTTGGTCCAATTTTCATCCTTCTGAAAAGATGGGAGCTTTTGAAAAAAGCTGCCTTTAGTCAGCCATCTTGCCCCATCTGCTTATTATTTTAAATGACTAAGTAATGAAAATACATAACAAATAATAAAATAAAATTTGTTTTTAAATGGTCTAATTTATTTGCTAGATATTTCTGTTGACGATAAGTAGCCATTAGCTTCTAATTCACTAAAAAATACATTGAACAACACAGATGTAATCTGTGAGAAATTAACTTTTTTGTCAAGGATGTATATAAATACATGGTATATGATACACATGATACATTTTGACTTAATTCTTACAGGTTTAAATTCCAAAGAGCTTCTGGTTCTGTCTGCCTCTCTGGTTTATTCCAAGAATACAATGAAAATAAACCATAAAGTATAATATGTTGTTGTCAGCAAATCAAAAATGCCTTTGAACTTTGATCCTGGGTAAGAAGTGCAGGAGAAAAGAAAAGGAAGGGAAACAGAGCAGTAAAGTGGAGGCCATTGAACTAAAAGTCTTAAACAGCCAGTGACAGCCATTTAGGAAGTCAAGAGTAACAAACCAAGTGGAGGGAGATGGCACCCTGTGTCAACAAGAGTAATCAATTGGGGTACCCCCAAAGAAGCTGGTCCTCGGGGGTTACAATTTCAGATGATACATTTCAAAACCATTTGCTTTGTGCCATCTCCTCTTTTTTCAATAAACCATAGGTTTTGGGTTTATTGAAAAGCGATTCTTTCTCCTTTCCAAGAAGAGACATTTCAAACTACTATTGTAAAGTATCAGTCCCTCTATCACATACTTTCTGTCTCAGATGCCCCTGCAAGCACCTGCCTGGCATGGTGCCTCTGTGGATGTGAGTTATATGCTGAACATCCTCTGGAAGGCAATAGACTTTGCACAGTTCTCATTTGCATGTGGGCGCTTTTATTGTCAATGGCCTTAAAAACTGATTAATGAAAGAGCACTTGCAAGCATCTCAGCTCTTGAAATGTGATCTCCTGTTTTTCTTTATTTATTAGGATATTCTGTAAAGTTGGCTGCAGACTTCCTGTTGTTATGAATAGACAATCTAGTAACTATCAAACTTTGGAGCATCACTACTTTCACTAAGAACTCTGATTTATCCAGAGAGACAGTTAAGAACTGCCAAAGACATTCTGCACCATGAGTAGAGGACCTGCAACCCCAGTGGATGACAGTCATTGCTCAGAGGGGACCAGGCAGGGAGTGGCTTCCTGCCAGCACAATGGACAACTCTGTAAGCAAAGAAGCTTAGCTGTTCTTTGCTAGGGTCCCATTGTGTGGGCAGGGTCCTTTAAAACCTGTGGAGCTGGCAGCAGTTGACTGAAGAAAAATAAAGTTAAAAGCAGCAAGAGATAAAAAGACACAAAATAGAGTTTTCAAAGGTGGGAATCATAGGTCACCATCTCTAGCTTTTGGGATTCACAGTCATTGCCCCTCAATGTTTGTTCCATGTGGCTTTTATTGAAGGCTATTATCTCATTTAACCCAGAGGGTAATCTGAGGAAGGGAACAAAAACATCAGCAGTTTCTCAGAATAAGCATATTAGTTCTTATTCTATCTATAATCACTAACTTTGAGGGTCTGAGAAGCCTTGAGAAATCTGAAACCTGAGCCTTGTGTGTGGGCAGCCTCCTGTCTGTGGTCACACACACAGGTTCCTTGGGAGAGGTTAATCCCCACTAGTTCGCTGTGGAGCAGATGCCCTAATGGATTCAGGATCCTCTGAAGAATTGATGGAACAGAAGAATTTTCCTCTGATCTCCACCCCAAAGGCATCTTCCTCAGTTGATTAGGCTACAAGCCCCCCTGCCTGTATTTTGGGGCTTGAGTTGTTCCCTTGATATCTGCCCTGGGCCATAGTACAAATCCCCATAATAGGTATTTGTTTTGACTGTTGACTGGGCAGGCGGTGGCCTAGTTAATGTTTCTTGCCAGGCCTTGCCATAGCCTTCTCTATAGCCATTGTCTTTTTCAAAGTGTTTGTAGACCCAGCAGGGGTGTTTGCAAGCTGTATCCCCTTCAGGCCAGGCTTCTAGGAAAAGCAGGAACAGCTCAGATAAGTAATTTAGTTTCTGGTTTAAAAGTAAACTTGCTAACCTATTTTATTCTATCTTTCTCAGCTTATTTCTGTTTTTCCCTTTTTCGGGGGGGGGGCATGTTTTCCCTTGCTAAGAATGGGGTCTTCGGTCTTGATTCTGCCTGCACATTTAGAAAGTCCTGCAGTTCTCCACATTTACAAAGTCTACTAGAAACACTACTCTCCCTGAGAAGACTGTGGGAGAATTGCTTTATCCAGGGAGACAGTTAAGAAATTCCAATAACTTTCTACCCTATGAGTAGAGTAGCCCTGACAATCCCCATGGATGACAGCCACTGCTCAGTAGGGACCAGGCAGGGAGTGGCTTCCTGCTATCCCCATGGACAACTGTGTGAGCAAAGCAGCTTAGCTGTTCTCCACATTTAGAGAGCCTACTAGAAACACTCCCCTCCCTGAGGAGACTGTGAGAGCATTTGCAGGATTGGTGAGCCCTGTCCACATGCCCTGAGCATCCACAGATTGAAAATTGGCCTGGAGAACAGGTCACACAGGCCAGACTAGCATCCTGCTTCCCCCAGAGCTGTGTGACTTGGAGCAAATGATTTGACTTCTCTGACTCAGTTTCCACACCCATATCCTTCCATATTAAGTAATTAATAATTTACTTAATTCATGTAAAATGCTGAGGGCAATGTAGTCCTCATTACCTCAGTCCCTGACCCACTTTCAGTGAATTGCTCTTACTGTGGTGTGAGTCACCTCTCCCACCCAGGTGTGTTTAAGTGAAGAAAATGCCTAATGTCCTGCCAGAGGCAGACAGTGCCTCTGTAGATAACAGAATCAATTTCTGTAATTTATTAATGAAGGATTATGGCCCCAGGAGCGGTCCTAGCCCAACATGCCCATAGAAAGAAGAGTGTCCTCATTGTGTGGGGATTCAGATGCTCTGGGAGGGCCATATACCCTGCTGGTGACACCTAACATGGGCTGGGGCTATAGGGGATGATTGAGGTGGGCATGGGCTTTTCCAGACCAAAGGAGTCCATGGGTCTGTTGGCTTTACTAGATCTCCAAACAGTAATTGATTGCTCACCCTGTCATGAACAAGAGCCACCCTCATTTACATGTATTTACTCAGATATGTATTATATAGACCACAGAATGATATATTAGAGGAACTGTTCAGTATTACAGATAAAGAGCATCTGTTGCTACTGGCTCTGGCTGTGTTCCTCTGTGTACAATAGACCATTGGGTCAAGGTTCATTGTTACCAGAATGTTTATAAAGCCAAGTTTTCTTGTCAATGTCTAATTTCTCGATGGCATGATCAGTTTGCATTTGTTTTACCAGTAAATGTACAGATGAAGTACTTGTGCATACAGCCATCAGTGCCACCACTCCGTTATTGCTCCCCAGTGGTACATAGCCAGCTTCTTCAGGATTCAGGATCTTAGCGGGAATCTACATAAGCTACTTGCTTGCTTTGTGAGACTCATTTGGCTCTCTCACACTTCCACCTTCCACCATGGGGTGACATACCAAGTAGGGCCCCTTGACCTTGGATTCAGCCTCCAGAACTATAGAAAGAGATATTTATTCTTTATAAATTATCCAGTCTCAGGTATTCTGCTCTAGCAGAACAGACTAAGACAGAGATGTCTTTTTAAACATCTGAAACCCCGGTGCACCCAAATTTAAGGCGTGGTACCTTTTTGTTGTTTTTATTTGGATCAGATAAAGACATAGAAATATTTTTCTTAATTGTATATGGTGAGAGATAAAGATCCAGTTTCATTATTCTTAGCATATGGCTATTCCGTTTTCCCAGGACCATTTAGTGAGTAGTGTGTCTTTTTTTCCACTGTATGTTTTTTGTCGGATCAGTTGGTTGTAAGTATGTGGCTTTATTTCTGGGTTCTCTATTCTGTTCCATTGATCTATGTGTCTACTTTAAGATTACAATTCCCAGTTCCCAGGGAAACTAGGAGCTGAGTGGAAAAATTGGTGAAGCGCGGACTCCTGCACGGAATTTGGAGATCAGATAGGGGTGCCGTCTGGAATAGGACGGCCAAGGTTAGGCAGTCAGTTAGAAAAGAGACATTTTTTGAAATTTCAGAAATGGCCGTAGTCACAGGTACCTCTTCCTACAGGCGAGGTATGGTGGCAACCGTGTTAACAAAGTAAACGGAGAATCAGGTATAAGCCTGGGAACTGCTCACAGCGCCACCTGGTGTCCAGAAAGTATATTGCAATATAAATATATTCCTACTAAAGTTGAACCCTATATCATACGTATAGTTGTATATTTTTGCATACATATATATATCAGAATAATATTTTGGTGGTTGGTGAGTTTTTATTTTTCTTTTCTTTCTTTTTTCTTCTCTTGTTTCATCCTTTTCTTGTCAGAGTTATTGCTAATTTTCTTTTAATTTTTTAATTTTTTTATGCATACTATTTTTTTCTTTTCCTCTTCTTCCCTTCTTATGGTTGCTGAGAGTGCTTACATCAGATTTTTAGAGTTTTTTTAATGATTATCCTCATTTTTGGTGGAATTGTTTTTTTGTCTTTATGTCCACTTGTTTCTGATTGTCCATGCATCTGTGTGCTTGTGTGTCTTTTAACCTTTTTGTCTGTATATTTGCTCATATGGTTTCAACGTGTTTTGTGTTTTGCTAAATCCTCAGGTTGGCTACTTTCCCTAATTCAAGTTTTCACATTTGACAAGAACAAGAGGGAAGGGGAGATAACGGCTGACTTGAGCCAGCTTTCAACAGAAGCTCCAGACCAGAGGGAGAGATAACGGCCATAAAGAACCCAACAAAGCTGAAGGAGGGAAGCTGAGCTGAGAGAAGAGATAGATAATTGTGTGTCTTCCCTGACAAGGCAAGCTTCAACTCCAAGGAAACAAATTTCAGGTACATATCTCATCCCAAAGAGTATGTGTGTCTGTTCCCTCCCCTAAGAGAGTTGCTCACTTGCTGTTGGATCTCTACTAGTGAACAATGAACTGAGGCTCTCCTCCCTCACCCCACCATATGGAATTGAGACTCCTTCTCCAGAGAGCCCCTGCTGTGAGCCCAGGAATTCCCTTGTCTGGCAGTAAGTTTGAGCAAATATTTTCCTTGCCACCTTGTACTTTCAGTCTACCCTTCCCCCATGGCCTGGTGGTCTAGAAGTCCAACCCCTGCAGAGACCAGAATGTCTGCACTTCTTAGCTAGGATTGGGCATTGCATAGACGGAGGCAGTGAAGCTGTGCTGTATCAGTGAACCCAGTAATGGTACAGAAAGACATAGAGGAAAAGGTGACTGACCTGGCCCTGAGAAAGTGTATCTCAGCAGCAGGCAGAGGCTTGGGTCTCTGCACTATGGGTGGAGACTCAGGAACTGCTGAGGTGCATGAACCCAAGGGGTGACACCTCCCACCCAACATCAGTGTTAATAGAGTGATCCTGCTGGGGTCTAATTTTGGAGAGTCATCTCCCCAACTCTGTGGTCTTCCAGAGGGAAAAAGGCCTAGCCCTATAGAGGTACCAGACCTGCAGAACAGTGGCAACAAAGGTGTGGTGGCTGAGGGAGAAATTCTTTTGCTGACTGGATATCCTCAAGTTTAGATTGAGCTCAGGTATATCTTTCTCCAGCTGCCATTGAGCATCTGAAGAAGGCAGGCTTCAGCTTCCTCTGCTGGATGGTGGCAGAGGGTAGTATCCTCAAGGAGGAGGCAGTGACCTTACTTTGACTGTGGCAGGCACATAGCCCAGGCACATCTACTTATTGGACAGAACTGGGCCACAGAGACTGGGTTAACAGAGACTGCCAGTGGGGCTATCAGAGACTGGGGATACCAGAGTCTGGTGGTGAAGAGTGAGCAAGGTGGGGAAAGAGGCTTCAACCGCTTTGCTCCAAACCTTCTGCTGGATGGGGCTTTCTGACTCCTTGGAGCACCAGAGGTGCTCAAACCACACTTGAGCTACCAGAAGACTCCTAATATCTAGTTTCTGAAGACCTTTTGAACACTCCAGCCAGAGAGTGGGTGTTGTTTGGGACAATTGGTTTGGAACACTTGAACTGGACAGATCACCCAAGGACCCTCCAAAGTGGTTCCCTGGTTTTGTTGTAGTGGGAAGGTTTGATTTTCCTCTTCCAGGTATACTTGTGGGGGATGGGAAGTCCTAATTTCATGTATTTCTCCAAAGCTGAGAAAGGTAACCCAGAGTCACTGATTCAGTAGGATTGGACAGAGATCAGCTGAATACAAGACAGAGCCACCTACTCCCACTATACCAAGCAGCACTCTAGAGTCACAGACTATAGTACTCTACAGGTCCTTTGCAAAATTGTAGAGGAAAAGCTGCAGTTACCAGTCCTGGTTCCTTGGTGAAGGGCTGGTCAACCACAACCCCAGAAGTCTCCAATCCAATTTGACCTTACCTGCTTATCTTGCTAAACAGTGAAAAGCAATCATGGGGTGTAATCAGCAGAAAATCTCTGGCAACATGAATAATCAGAACAGTTAAACTCCCCCAAGGAATGACAAACCAGCCAAACCAGAGGATCCTATTCACAAACAGATGACTTAGATGTCAGAAATTGAATTTAGAGTTTGGATAGCAAATAAGATCAACAGAGTGGAAGTAAAGTTGGAGTTATAAATGCTAGGAATAATTCAAAAGATGTCTCAAGAATTCAATGAATTCAAAGACAAAATCACCAAAGATTTAGACACATTGAGAAAAAAAGTTGCAGCCTTCCAAGATATGAGAAATACAGTAGAATCCCTGAGTAACAGAATGAAACAGGCAGAAGAAAGGATTTCTGACATCAAAGACAACTAATAGCTCAAAGAGGAGCAAAAATGGATCATTCTCTCAGAGAATTCTGGGATAATTTGAAAAAAACCAATATTCGCCTTATAAGGATCCCTGAAGGCAATAAAGTAGCTTCGCAAGGCACAGAGGCTCTTCTTCATGAGATTAAGAAAGAGAACTTTCCAGACATGCCAAGAGATTCTGAAATTCAGATAGCAGACAATTTCAGTACCCTAGCACGACTCAACCAGAATAAGACATCCCCCAGGCACATCATAATCAATTTTACGAAAGTTAATATGAAGGAGAAAATTCTGAAAGCAGCCAGATGTAAAAACAACATAACCTACAAGGGGAAGAATATTAGAATGACTGCAGATCTCTCTGCTGAAAACTTTCAAGCTAGAAGAGGGTGGTCATTGACTTTTAATCTCCTAAAACAAAATAACTTTCAACCCAAGATCCTATATCTAGCTAAACTGA
>CAUYRH010047606.1:0-10315 GCA_963574655.1 Perodicticus potto | reverse complement strand
TGCAAGGAATAATTTCTATTCTTTTAAATTTGCTGAGATTGGACTTGTGACCTAAGATGTGATCAATTTTTGAGTATGTTCCATGGGGTGCTGAGAAGAACGTGTATTCAATTTTATTAGGATGAAATGTTCTGTAGATGTTTGTTAAATCCAGTTGTTGAATGGTTAAGTTTAAATCTAAAATTTCTTTACTTAGCTTCTTTTTGGAGGATCTATCCAACACTGCTAAAGGAGTACGTGACCCCTTTTTAACAATGAAAACACATTGAAGTATTAGGAAGGTTGAAAACCACTGCATTAGACACTCATTAGTAATGGGCAACCTCAGTCCCTCACATGCACAGTTTACACTATGGTTTGTGCTTTGATGAGAATCTTATGTGCTGCTTACTCGACAGAAGGCAGAGCTCAGATGGTTGGAGATGCAGATAAAGCTGTGCCCTTGCTCACTGCTGCTCACCTCCTGTGGTGCAGCCTGGTTCCTAATAGGCTGTGGACTGGTACTAGTTGTCCCCACCCTGAAGACCAGACCTTCTAGTCTGCACAATCTACACATTGTCCTATTCAAAGTTTCTCAGACTTTCTTCTTCATATGATTCTCCTATATGAATTTGGGATTTGACTTCTCTCTTGTTCCAAGCCCATTTCTCCTTTAAGGGAGACAGGAGGCCTTGACCCTTCCATACTGTGGTTTGACTAGGAACACTTCCATTATTGTGGTCTTTTGTCCATGCTAAACTTCACTTTGCCATAAACTGTCTGGGTCACTTGATAATTGAAGGCCTGGGTTTTTAATCTAGCTTTACTGAATGCCATTTACCCAGGGATGGAACATTTGAATCTTATGGACCTCAAAATTGACTCTTGTAAAATGAGAACATGATTCTGTTACTTCCATTTGTGGTGAGAGGAAGACAGCCTTGTTTAACTGCATAGAAGTGGTACTAAGTGTATGCCAGGAAGTCTTCTCAGGATACATGAAAACATTTACTGTACTCATATTAGCTAATATTGAGTGATTACCAATATGAGAAAGAATTTTCACATTAACTATATTATGTACCTACTATCATTAACCAATTTTTATGACAGGTGGGAAAACAAATCTGAAACAGGTTAATTCTCTTACTCAAATTCAAAACAGATTAAGCAACAAGGCTGACAGCAAATCCCATATATTTAACTATTACCCTATTCCTTCTTGTAAGTTTTCTGAATTCTAGAGTGCAATCAGTAAGGGTTATTTGGTTTGAGGTGCTCTTGTCACACTGAGTGAGCAGGGATGTTCCATGGTTCCACTGCCTCTTTCCCTAGAGATGACAGATACTTCTGAGCTCATCAGCTTGGATTCTATGCCATCCTTGTCTCTTACAACCTCAGTCCCTCAAAATTTAGCAGGGTTAGAGCTTGTCTCTCCTGATTTCCTGTCCTGAAACCATTTTCTCTGCATAAAATGCTGCTGGTGCTCTTTCCTTTAGTGTATCCAAGTCTTAAACTTCTTGTGTGTTTCATTTTAACACTCACTATAAAATCCATTCTACCCTCTTCTACTTTCTAAGATCCTAATACTTCATAAATATTTATTTTACCTATGATGTTCTCCTATGATATACTCTTCAGCGATTTTTGTTAATTTTTTACTGGTGACTGTGACATGAACTAGATGCATGGACTGCATTACCTTTGTAGGTTTCAGGTGTTTTCCATGCAGTTCAATAATAATGATATAATTTTCTGTCATGTGATGTTTAATAAAATTAGCCCATTGAATGAAAAAGAAATTGTTAATCACCTAAATATGTGTTAAGCAGTCATCTTGGCATGGTGGTATAAGGATGAGGATAATCTATAGCTTATCTTGTAGAGTAGGGAGAAAAATGATACAGAAAGTATTAATAAGTAGTCAAATGTACAGAATATGAGATGACTCAAAATTCTACAGTTGCAAACGAAGAGAAGAAGGGGCATTGAGGCTCACAGGGGAAACTTGCTGCAATTTACCACTGAGAAATCATGAAATACCTCAGGGACAAAGTAAAATTGTACCCAAGACCCTGGGAGTCAGGTGTCCTGGGTGAAACACAGATGACCTGAGATGGGGTCAGCCTGGCCCACGTCACAGTTTTAGTTCAAGGAACTCATGACTTCAAGTAGATGCAGGAAGCCAAAGAAGGTAGCCTGTCCCTCACACTAGAAATCAAAATATGTGACCTTTATATTCTACAAGGAGTGAAAATCTCTATAAGGAGTACATATCTACAAGGAGTGATAATTTCTTCATCAGACACAGACCCACTCTGCCCTCCTTGTAGTGTGTGTTATATTTCCTAATTTGCAGGGTACCAATGGGGTGCCTGGACCCCTGGAAAGACAGGCAGACCCTGGGCCAGGAGCTGAGACCTACTCAGAATCAGCATGGAGTGGGCATTGGGAACACTTGCTCCCTTCTCCTGGGTCTGACACTTGATGATGTTGGTGGTGACACCAGTATCCGGACCCTTCATATTGTTTATGGTGAAAATGGTGATTAAGCTGACCTAAACCCTGTTCCTTTCACTACAAACTATGGTTTATCTTTCATATTTGTATTCTGTGGGATATTCTATCATTAGCTTCCCTGATGAGAATAGCCATGACTTAAGGCTATCTTTATCTAAACGTGTGTTGTGGAATCACAAATTAGAACTACTGGATCGAGAAGAGAGGCTCACAATGGACACCTGATGAGGGCTCTGTGGTCAGGGTCTTATAGGCCATTTGCAGGACATGTTGGATGAATGTTCAAAGGACACAGAGGGAAATGAGGGACAGGAGGAAGAGTTACATCACAGCCCACCTAGGTGTCACACTGGCCCCACAGGACATCAGGTGTAGGCAGTGAGCAGGCCCCCTTGGAAGGCAGGAGGAAGGCAAGCTCACAGGACACAAACCCCAAATGCATGTGAGCAGTTTAAACTGCTTAACCAAATGAGGGGATGCAAACTGCATCAAGCAGCCAAGATTGAATACTGGGAGGGGTGGGCTCAGCTACTAACTGGACAGAGCCATTGTGGGAAGGCCATGCTGAAGACCAGATTGCAGTGTCCTAGTGTATGGCTGGCTCTGGTGCACTTGCTAAGCTCAAGTATCTATCCCTAAGGGTGAGCTGAACAGACACCTACATCCTCAAGAAGGCCATGGTGTTGTCAGTGGGTACTGTTTGATGTGTCTCCTAAGGAAGCTGGGGAGAGCTTTAGGACACCAATCATGCAAGGACAGAATTCTGGCAAGGTGATCAGGCCCTGGTTGAGGGCAAATCAGTCAGAAAGAGAGGACCCAATCTCCTCTGCAACTAGAAAGTGGCTTCTGGCTTCCATTTTATATACATGGTGGACATAAAAGTTCATGTGCAATTTAAAGTTACAACTATTTTGAGTCTCACATGAACTTTATGCTCACCCTGTAAAGCAAAAGCAGCATGTGTGTTCTCCATCTCCTAACAGCACAGCACCACCTGGTGTCCAGGCAACAAATTGCAATATTTGTGTGTGTGTGTGTGTCTGTGTGTGTATTTATACATATACATATTTCTTCCACTTTTCAATTTTCACAAGTTTTTTCTTGGTTTTATTTGTTTTTCACTTTTTTATTGTTGTGGTTGTCATTGGCTTTTTTTTATTGGTCTGGTTTTATTTTTATTTTTTAATTTTTACTTTCTTCATTAGCAAGGGCTCCTCCAAGTTTGGCATAGTTTTTCAACCCCTTTTATTCTCTCCTCCTTTTTTTATTTCTCTCTTTTCTTTTTTTCCCTCTTTTTTGGCAGATGTTTTTCTACTTTTTAAATCTTTCCTGAATAAATTTCTCATATACAGTTAAGATATATACCTTCTTTTTTCTTTATCTTTTTTTTTTTTTTTTTTGTAGAGACAGAGTCTCACTTTATCACCCTGGTAGAGTGCCATGGTGTCACACAGCTCACAGCAACCTCCAACTCCTGGGCTTAGGCAATTCTCTTGCCTCAGCCTCCTAAGTAGCTGGGACTATAGGCACCCGCCACAACACCCAGCTATTTTTCTGTTTTGCAGTTCGGCTGAGGCTGGGTTTGAACCCGCCACCTTCAGTATATGGAGCTGGCACCCTACTCGCTGAGCCACAGGCACCGCCCCCTTTTTTTCTTTATCTTTTAAATTTGTATTTTTAATTTTCTGTATCTATTTTATTTTTATTTTTAATTATTTTTTTCCTTTTTCTGAGTGCTGTGGGATGATGGCATTGGTCTGACTGGGAGGGTCATGGCACTGGTTTGGCTCAAGGAGATGACAAGCTCATGGACCTGGGTGTCCTTCTAGCTTTGGTCTTTGGAAATAGATAGGTCCCTATCAAGACATACTGTTGAGTTTTTCTTTTATTTCTCTTCTATATTTGGTGGAGGTGGAATCTTGCTTTTGTCCAGACTGGTAAGGAAATCCTGAGTTCAAGGGTTCCACCCAGCTGAGCCCTGCAAAGGCCTAGACTTAAGGATGTGGTCACAGCACCCTGCCAATCACCATCATTTCTTCTATCACTCTCTTTCTCTCCTTCTATCCTTCTCTCCTCTTAAATTCTTTTCTTTCACCACCTCATTTTCTTTTCTTTATCATTATCTTCTATTATCTTTTCTTTTCTTTCTCCCTTCTCACTTTTTACACTTGTCTTCCTTTTGGCCTATAACAAAAGGCCACTTCAACACCTAAGCTCTGAGACAAAGTAATTTAAAATGAAGGAGGTAGTGAGAAGGAAAAAGTAGGGGAAGTGAATAAGAGGAAAACACACATGAGGAAGAACCAACAGAAAAATTCTGACAACATGAAAACCAAACCAGAGCAAACCCCTAAGGGACCATGAGGCGACTACCACAGAATAGTCCACCTATAAATTTTTCCTATAAAAAATTAATGGAAATGACAGAACGTGAAGTTAAAATGTAGATAGCAAAGGCAATAAAGGGAATTGATGAGAAAATTAAAAAACAGAACCAAAAAATGGATGATAGGAGGAATATTGAAAGAATACACCATCGCTTAAGGAATTGAAGAATTCAATCAGAGAACCTAAAGATGCAGTAGAGAGTATCAATAACAGATTAGACCATGGAGAAGAAAGAATCTCAGAGCTATAAGATAAACCTCTTGAGCTAACTCAGGTAATTAGAGAGGCAGAAAAGAAGAGAGAAAAATCAGAACATTCACTCAAAGAATTGTGGGATTTCATAAAGTGTTCAAATATATGAATTATAGGTATCCCTGAAGGGTAAGAAGAACATCCCAAAGGAATAGAAGCCATACTGGAGGATATCACAAGTGAAAATTTCCCAACTTTCACTAATGATTCAAACACACTCCTTTTAGAGAAATATCATTCCCTGGGTTGTCTTAACACAAATATAACATTTCCAAGACACATTATAATGAACCTGCCCAAAGTCAAGACAAAAGATAAAATATTTCAAGCAACCAGGAATAATCACCAATTGACCTACAGAGGCAAATCCATCAGGGTGACAGCAGGTTTATTGGCTAAAACTTTCCAAGCCAGAAGAGAATGGTCATGTACATTTAACTTTCTTAAACAAAACAATTTTATTTTTATGCCAGAATTCTGTATCCTGATAAGCTAAGCTTTAAAATTGATGAAGAAGTCAAATCTTGTACTGACATGCAAAGACTGAGGAAATTTGACACAAGATCAGCTCTATAAGAAATACTTAGACCTATTCTCCACACTGACCACCATGATGGATGACCAGCAAAGTAAACATACAGAAACTAAAGGACAAAACCTAGCTTCCATAATGGTACAAAGGACAAAACTAAGCAACAGACCTTTACAAAATAAGATGAATAGAACTCAGCCACATGTACCAATTCTCTCAATAAATGTTAATGGCTTGAATTCTCCACTGAAGAACTACAGGCTGGCCAATTGCATAAAAAACACAAGCCATCCATATGCCATCTCCGTGAAGCACACCTAACTTTGAAGGACAAAATAATACTCAGGGCAAAAGGATAGAAAACAATATTTCAGGCAAATGGAAATCAGAAGAAAGGAGGGGTTGAAATTTTATTTTCAGATACAGTGGATTTAAAGCAACTAAAGTTAAGAAACACAAATGTGATACCATTATTCTGGTCAAGGTAACAAAACATTTCATTCTAAATATTTATGTACCCAATTTACAAGCTCCCAGATTTATGAAAAAGACCTTGACTAGTCTAAGCAATATGATATTTTATAACACCATAATAGCTAGGGACTTTAACATCCCTCTGAAAAACTAGACAGATCCTCTAAACAGAAACTAAACAAAGACACAAGAGATTTGAACATGACCCTAGAGCAAATGGGCTTAACAGGGATATACAGAGCACACCATCCCAAAGCTAACGAATATATGTTCTTCTCATCAGCCCATGGAACATACTCCAAAATAGATCATATCCTAGAATACATATCAAACTTCAATAAAATTAAAAGAATTGAAATTATACCTTATGTCTTCTCAGGCCACAAGACAATTAGGGTGAAATTCAACTCCAACAAAATTTTCATCCCAAAACAAAGGCATGGAAATTAAACAACCTTATGCTGAATGACAGTTGGGTCAAGGAAGAGATAAAGGAGGAATTTATTAACCTCCTTGAGCATAACAAAAATGACGACACACAAGCCACCAAAACCTATGGGACACTGCAAAAGGAGTCCTAAGAGGAAAATTTGTCATATTAGATGCCTATATCTGAAAACGGAAAGCAAGCACATCAACAACCCAATGAAACATCTTAAAGAAATGGAAAAGGATGAGCAATCTATTCCCAAACCTAGCAGAAGAAAAGAGATAACCAAAATCAAATCTGAAAAAAATGAAAATGAAAACAAAAGAATCATTCAAAAAATTAATGAAACAAAAAGTTGGTTCTTCAAAAAGATAAACAAAATCAAATTCAGCACCTGTACCTCAGTGAGTAGGGCACCGGCCACATACACTGAAACAGGTGGGTTTGAGCCTGACCTGGGCCTCCTAAACAATGACAACTGCAACAAAAAAAATAGCTGGGCATTGTGGTGGGCACCTGTAGTCCCACTCACTTGGGAGGCTGAGGCAAGAGAATTGATTAAGCCCAAGAGTTTGAGGTTGCTATGAGCTGTGATGCCACAGCACTCTATTGAGGGTAGATATAGTGAGATGCTGTCTAAAAATATATATATATATATATATATAAAATCAATAAACCCTTGGCAAGATTAACTAGAAACAGAAAAGTAAAATCTCTAATAACCTCAATCAGAAATGAAAAGGAGGAAATAACAACAGATACTACAGAGACACAAGAGATTATCTCTGAATGCTACAAGAAACTCCATGCCCAGAAATTTGACAATGAGGACAAAATAGACCAATATCTGGAATCACACCCTTTCCTGAAACTTAACTAACAAGAAACAGATGTCTTAAACAGACTAATATCAAGTGCTGAGATTGAAGAAACAATAAAACAAATCTTCCAACAAAAAAATGCCCTGGACCAGATGGCTGCACACCAGAATTCTATCAAAACTTCAAAGAAGAACTGGTACCTATACTTCAGAAACTATTCTAAAACATTGAGAAGGAAGAAACCTTCCCCAATACTTTCTATAAAGCAAACATCACACTGATACCAAAGCTAGGAAAGGATCCTATGAAAAAGAACTACAGAAAAATTTCACTAATGAAAGTGAATGCAAAAATACTCAATAAAATCTTAGCCAATATACTATAGCTACCCATTAAAAAAATTACAAATCAGGGCAGCACCTGTGGCTCAGTAAGTAAGACACCGGCCCAGTTTCCCAGTATACTGAGGGTGGCGGGTTCGAACCCAACCCCAACCAAACTGCAACAAAAGAATAGCTAGGTGCTGTGGCAGGCACCTTTAGTCCCAGTTACTTGGAATGATACAGCAAGAGAATCACCTAAGCCCAAGAGCTGGAGGTTGCTGTGAGCTGTGATGCCATGGCACTCTACCCAGGGTGACAAAGTGAGACTCTGTCTCTAAAAAAAAAAACAAAAACAAAATTGCATATCAAGTAGGCTCCATCTCAGGGACACCAGGGTGGCTTAACATATGCAAAGCCAGAGAGAGGCAGAGCATGATGGCGGACAAGATGGATGACTAGTGCAACTCTCCCAAACCTTCAGGTGAGAGAGAGGCTGGCTGGATTGTCCCCCATGGGTAAAGTCAGTGTGGACAGGCAGCAAGGGGTGTACAATGAGCAGCTGGATTCCTGAATTTAAAATTTAACCTGGAGCCGCAGTTTCTGCTGGAGAAATTTCCGTGCCACTGTTTAAGGGGCTCCAGCAGCGGCAGCAACCAGCCCCTCCCCCACGGAGGACTGCAGTTCCCAGTTCGTGGGGAAAGTGGGCGTTTTTGTGGAAAGATCAGTGAAGTGTGGACTCCTGAGCAGAAAGTTGCAATCAGAGAGGGTGCCGTTTGGAGCAGCAGGGGGCTAGACTGCCTGATAGAAAATTGAGGGGAAGGTATCCCTCCCAGAAACACAAACATTTGGAAATGGTGACTGGCCATAGGCACCTTTTTCAAGAACAGCAGGTGTGAATGAATGGATTTAACCTTTCCGGGATAGGGATAGTTGGTGTAGGCTGGCAGTTCAGGGTGTATAGCAACTGGACAGATTGCAACTCTCAAGAGCATAGTTTTGAGCTGCGACTATGACGTAAAAATCTCCCCACTGCTGCTGAAATGCTGGGCGTCAGCCCCTCCCCCATGGAAGACTGCAAGTCCCAGGTCACAGGGAAACCCGGTGCAGCATGGTCTCCAGCGCTGAGTCTGGAAGTCACATAGGGGTGCCATCTTGAACAGGTCTGCCGAGGTTGGGCAGCCAGTTGGAAAACAGACATATTCTGAAATTCCAGAAATGGCACCAACAGACACCTCCTTCTATGGGCTAGTAAACACGAACCAGGTATAAGCCTGGGAACCACTCGGACCACCAGCTGGTGTCCAGAAAGTATATTGCAATATAAATACATTCCTATTAAAGTTGAACCCTACCACATCCTTCATACAGTTGTGTTGGTTTACATATATATACATAAGAATAACACTTAAGTGTTTGGTGCGCTTTTTTGTTTTTGTTTTTTTCCTTCTTTTCCTGCTGGAGTTATTGTTAATATTCTTCTAATTTTTTAATTTTTTTCCTCCTTTTTATTAACTATATATATTATTAATTTTTTTTCTTTTTGTTCTCATCCTCTTCTTCCCTTTTTATGGTTGCTGAGAGTGCTTACATCAGATTATAGTTTTTATTTTTATTTTTTTATTTTTTTATTTTTTTTAATTTTTTTAATATTCCAATTCTTTTTTATTAACCTCATTTTTGTTCTAGTTGTTATTTGTCTATATGTCCAGTTGTTTCTGATTGTCTGTGCATCTGTTTACTTGTGTGTCTGGTAGCCTCTTTGTCTGTTTATTTGCTCGTTTGGTTTCAACGTGTTTTGTGTTGTACTGAATCCTCAGGTTGGCTACATTCCCTAACTCCAACTTACACATTCAACAAGAATAAGGAGGAATAGGGGTTGATGGCTGACTGGAGACAGCTTTCAACAGAAGCTCCAGTCCAGAGGGAGAGATAACGGCCAGAAAGAACCTAACAAAGAAGAAGGAGGGGAGCTGAGCTGAGAGAAGAGATAGAAAAGTGCACATCTTCCCTGCTGAGGCAAGCTTCAACTCCAAGGAAACAAATTTCATGTACAGATCCCATCCCCAAGAGGATGTGTGTCTGTCCTCTCCCCTAAAAGAGTTGCTTGCTTGATGTGGGATCTTCACTTGTGAGCAATGAACTGAGACTCTCCTCCCTCACCCCACCAGAAGGAATTGCTAGAAGTAGGAACTCCTTCTCCGGAGAGCCCCTGCTGTGAGCCCAGGAATTCCCTTTTCTGGCAGGAAATTTAAACAAATATTTTCCTTGCCACCTTGAACTTCCAGTTTACCCTTCCCCCTGACCCGGTGGTCTAGAAGCCCAACCTCTCTAGAGACCAGAATGGCTGCACATCTTGGCTAGGACTGGGCATTGCATAGACGGAGGCAGTGCAGCTTTGCTGTATCTGTGACTGCAGTAATGGTACAGAAAGACATAGAGGGAAAGGTGACTCACTTGGCCCTCAGAAGTGTATCTCAACAGTGGGCAGAGACTTGGGTATCTGCACTAGGGGTGAAGACCTGGGAACTGCTGAGGTGCACAAACCCAAGGGGAGACACCTACCACTTAACACCAGCATTAATAGAGTGACCTGGCC
>CAUYRH010047604.1:0-21472 GCA_963574655.1 Perodicticus potto | reverse complement strand
TATGAAGACATTTATATTCTGCATTTAGTAATTTTCACTTGTACCCTTCTAAGATGCACCGTAAGTGTGATCCCACCAATCACCCTCCCTCCACCCATCCTCCCCCCTCCCCTCCCCTCCCTTGCCCCTTTCCCCATTTCTTGTGCTATAACTGGGTTTTGGCCTTCATATGAAATCTATAGATTAGCTTCATAGTAGGGCTGAGTACATCGGATACTTTTTCTTCCATTCTTGAGATACTTTGCTAAGAAGAATATGTTCCAGCTCCATCCATGTAAACGTGAAAGAGGTAAAGTCTCCGTCTTTCTTTAAGGCTACATAGTATTCCATGGTATGCATGTACCACAATTTATTAATCCATTTGTGGGTCGATGGGCTGCAAATTTGAAGTCTTTTGGTGGGCTTCATTTGGAGTGGCATTGTTTTGATAGAAGGCTATCAGAAATTGAAGGACATTTTCTGAAAAGAAAAAGCATCCAAATCTACATTTGAAAAATTTGTACAGTATTTTTGGCATATAAAATAGTGGTTAAATTATTTTTTACTTTGTTCTTTTAGCTATATTCTTATATCCCTTTTTCATCAATTTATAGTTATATCTCAAGATATGAATTTAATTTTTATTCTTAAAATATTGTATAAGTGTCTGACTTTTAGGTTTTATATTGTTATAATATCATACTTATATAATCCCTTAATATATCTTCTATATTTTTATTCTTAATTGCATTGATGGGAAAGAAAATAAGTTATAATAATACAGAATTTAGTGTTCAGCTATTGATACCTATGTAAATAATCTGGCTAATATGAACTAAACCATCCATTTTTTCCCACATTACATTGTTTATTTATAAATCTTTGAGTTTTTCACAGTATATCCCATACTATGTTTCTTTTTAACCTACTGTAAGTCAGTAATGACCTCTTAGGCAATATAAGGCAAGTTTGTTTGTTTTTTTCTCTAAGCCCGAAGTGAGTAAGTATATTTTCTTGCTTGCTCCTTAATAAAAGTCTAGTGATATTCCATGCATCTGTCCTAAACAATATCTGCCAGTAAATGGTCCCGCTGGCAAGATCCCTGCTCAGAATGTCTCTAGTGATCAGATGTCCTTGATGGAGCAATTGCAAAGGCTGAGAAAATGTTACATTATGGATTACATTACCCTCAATGCCACATTTTCTCAGGCTTTATAAATTCAGGAAAAATGTTTTTAGATCTTCCCAAATATGACAAAACGAGAAATAAGTGAATATAACTGTTATTTTCCAATTTCTTGTACTTCCTTTAATCTCCCGAAGGTAATGTTTTTGACCCCAGGCTAATAAGACACATATCTTTCCTGTAGTAAAAGAGAGCTCTCTTTTTATCCTGCCCTGTGTAATTCCTCAATGGCATGCATTTTCAAAAAGGCTGAATAAAAATAAATTAAGTGACCTGTTCAAAGTTGGACCCCACATTACTTCAGCTTGTGCTAATGGGTTCAAATAGGCATAGTTTTTCAAACTTGCTCTCTTGTTGTCTATATACTTTAGCTGAATTCTGGCTCAGTATGATGTAAGACTATAACATCTTAGAATTTCAATGCTAGGAAAGCCTGTTCCCAGTTATTCTTGCTATAAACAGTATAAACAAAAATAGCTTTGTTCCCCAGATTTCCATTGTGTAGTATTTCTACATCATGAGAACTACATTATTGTTAACTGAATGAGAAATTGAGCCTTCTTTAGGTAATTTACCAAAACACTTCCTGCTTGCTACAAGCATGATGAATGGACTTCACTCTAGAATAACTTAACAGTACAAATAGTTTGGTAATAGTAAAAATAATAGGTGAAGAACATTCATTGGTAGTTACTTACTTTTGTTTGTAAAGAAACATCAAAACTTTGTTTTGTCCAATATATCTTAATTTTGCTTCTCATGGTAGAATATCTGATTTTCCTTTTGTCTCCTGTGGTTATGATACAGTTTCACTTAGGCAGTAGATTTTATTGAACCAGTTATTTATTTATAAAGGCTTTAATTTTGTCTATCTTTTCAGCATTTTCCAAATTGTACCCCATAATATGTTAATAGACTGGATTAAATAAACTGGAAAGATTTTTCTTACTGCAGGATAAGTCATTTTTATTTATACTAGTATGTGTAACATCATTATGTTTGATTATTCTGTGATACCAATTTCTCATGGTATGCTGTTTTATCCTTTACTGTTCGTAAAATAGCAGTACTATTTTCATGGAATCGTACAAGTCAGTAGATATTTAAGTCAGTTAAGGAATGCCTCAGTATGCAGTCAACCACATCTGATTTTAATTATTTGAAACTTTTTTTCCCCTGAATTATTTATCTTTAGAAAATGTATCAATTGGCATTTTTATAGGATTAGGAAGAAACTTAGAAAACTTTCAACTCTTTCTGGATGTAGTTTATCTATGAAACAATTATCGATGGGCTATTTTCAACATAGTATATAGTCCAAATGTCCAAACTGTAAGAAGGTTCAAGTCTGCTAGAAAATTTTTGAGATCGTTGTGAGGTCAAGAATTTGGAGCTCTGAATGCTGATTCCTAAACTGAGGGAGACAATTTAAGAAAGAAACATAAAGAGAAACTTACTTTGAAAGATTGAGAGAGATTATGTAAAAGACAGTGACATATTTTCCTTTAAAGCTTTGAAGATTTTCTTCTTGGGTGAACCTTATTGATAATAAACCTACGATGAGATACTTATTTTAAGAAAAACCCTATGTTTTTAGGTAAAATTAGAACAGGGAGGAACCTTTAACCGTAAAGTCCATTGAAAATTACAGTCCCTTTCAAAATCACTATTAAGTGCTGCCATTTATCATAGTAGGCTTCTTTGATTCAAGTTGCTTTTTTTTAGGTATCACAATTCAAGATACTAAGAGGACTCTGAAAATTGTGCTACATTTATCTTTTAAGTATTAAAAATATATATTTTCTGTTTTATGATGTTTATTAAAAAGTATTAATGCTCTGGTTTTTTGTTTGTTTTATTTTATTCTGGTTGTAGGCTAAATATTACTGGAATCTACTTCAACCATTATAGTGTACTTTCTGTGGAGATTAGTCTGTGTTACAACTTTCAGAACATATGTAAAGACTGCTTGGCCTGGCTAACAAGATTGTTGTGGTTTTGGCTCAGCTTGACATTTGCCATTTAATTAGTGTTCAGTAGGTGTGCTGTTGACTACCATTTGGTTTTAAAAAATCCATCTGTGCAGGTGGATGTATAAACAAAAGTAGAAAAGTAGTCCAGGATGTTGTAGCTAAGAGATCATTCAGATCAAGATTTCAACAGGAAAAAGATCATACTTATGCACTGATGACAAAAACTGATTCCGTCGCCTAGAAAGGGATTATGCAATGTTTTAGCAGGCCCTCCTCTTCCTTTTTCCCCCTCCTTTTATAGAACTGAATGTATCTGGCTGTCTGATTTGGTTGCCAGACTAAATTAGTTTACCATGATCTGACACTATAATATTTGAAGTTCTCTAACTTGATTTGTTTTGACATGTACATGGCGGGGCGGGGTGGGGGAATATGGTAAGTAGTCACCCCTTAACATTTATGAGCTGTTTGGATTTGGTTATTATGCATTCCAGTTTGCCTGAGGATTGTCTGACTTTATATCTGTTACTTATGTGTAATTAGTGATTAACTGTCCCTTTTGCTTTCAGAAGTGTTTAGATGATGAATTTTTAGGGCCACTTTATATTTTAGTAAATGTATTGGTTTACTTTGCATACTAGTCTCTAGAGTTAGCAGGGGTATTAACTGTACAAGAAACAATTGTCTGGCTTTCCTCGTCCTCCCTGAAGTTTCTCCTTTGTGATAATTTAACTTTACTGTTACCTTTATTGATATAATCTATGCTGTCTCTTCCATGACTATTTCCTTAACATATTTGGTGCCATTGTTAGACTTTGGGTTCAAATTGTGATGTTGAATAAATGACTTTGGCACTGTGGTGGGAATCAGAATTATCAGGGCCCTTTGTGGCCTGATAGAAATGAGATTTCTGGGCAGTTGCTCTTATTTGCGGTGTATGAAGGAACGAAATGAGGATGAAAGGAAAAGAGAGATTAGGGGGCTTGGGCAGTAAACCACCATTTAATTTTAAAAATAATTTTACTTAAATGTGCAAATTTATTATGGGGCATGGTTGTATTTTGTGCTAGCTTGATTGACTGCTATGAAATCCACTTCAGAAATTGGAGATTTAACATAAAATATATTAAATCCTAAGCAAATCTGTCCTGATTCCAATTTTGTATATTCTGATATGTATGTTTGTTACTTTATATGAATTGTATTCTATCCAAAATATAAAATGATGAGAATAATGCTTATATGATTCATTATTTTAAATGATTAATATTAATTTTTTTTAGCCAAATTACTTATCACTTCCTTGGCTCTGGGGAATTTTAAACCTGTATAGTGAAGTGGAACCTATTTAAACTGAAAAGTAATTCTATGGCTTTTCTTTTATAGGTCATGTAATGTTTGCAGAAATAAAAATGGAGAATGGAAAGTCAAAAGGCTGTGGAACAGTCAGATTTGACTCCCCAGAATCAGCTGAAAAAGCTTGCAGAATAATGAATGGCATAAAAATCAGTGGCAGAGAAATTGATGTTCGCTTGGATCGTAATGCATAATTTCAAACCATGGTTGGAACATTCCTACATCTGTTTTGCTGAATCTCCTAGTACAAGTCATTTTTAAAGTAATACTGTATGCTTACAAAAACTGTAAAAATGTACTTTTAAAACTCCCACCAGCTTTTAACAGTATAATGTTAAAAATATACTGTGATTTTTGTTAATCTCAAGTTTGGGTTTTTAAAGACAGCAAGTCTGGTCATTCAGTTTAAATGAATGGTTATACTGTTTTTAATGAGATAAGCCATTTTTCTTGTTGTTTTCAGTACTATGTAGTGAGATTTGTTTTAGTTTCTCCAGCTTTTATCAAATTTATTATAAGGTAAAACACAGGTGACTTTTTCAAAACTTCTGTTTTATGATATGTAATTGCTCATGAGAAGAAAGGGCTCAGACAAATTAGGATGTAATTTTGGTTGGTTTCAAATTACTCTTCTTTGCTGATAAAGAATTACTGTAAGTAAGTTTTAGATTCTGAAGTTCAAGATTTTTTTTATTTGATTTAAAAGAAGAAACATTTTTCCTCTCTTTCCCTCCCTGCCATTCACATTTCCCACATAACCCTATTAATAATTTCAACCTCCACAACCCCTTATTTTATTATTTCCAATAATTCCAAGTTCATATAGAATTGATAATGTAGCAAGCCCCACGTATAATAGTAGGCATACTATTCCTAACTTTCTGTCTAGTTTCCAGCCATTGAAGTGAACTGCTAAGAAGAGAAAAATAATGGAAATGTTGAGAGAGACAGTTATGTAAGTTAGTCCTCTGCTGTTCACTTCTATAGGAGCTGATGCATTTACAAATGCAGTTTTAATAAACCATGGAACACCAAGACATAGCATATCAAACACATTGGATCCCACGATGTTAGACATAGCCATATCTCCTTTACCTACAAAAGAAAAGCATGTTAAAATGTGCATACCAGTACTGTATTTTATTAATAGTCTTCATAAGGAAAAACACTGGATACTTTTTGTTGTTGGTTGGTTTTGGAATATTGTTCTTAGAGCAGATGTCTTATTGAATTTATATTTTAAAATTTTTCTTGGGTTAGTATTTAAGTTTTAACGTTTATTTAATGATAATTATCTTTATTTATTAAACCATTTTTCAATAAGGTATGTAGCTTATCTGTTGCTTTTCATTCAAATTTAACATGGTTAATTAACTGTAATGTACATTTCAGATGACTATTATTTGGGGATTAGAGTAAGTGACATTAATCTATTAAATATTAAACTTTTCCTCTTGAGTAACTTTTTTCCCCTTCAAAATACATTACCAAGGAAGTAAATATTTTGAAAGCTGCCTTTACTCATTGGAATCCAGCCAGGATTGAAGAATGGGCACTGCAGCTTGAGTGACCTAGTTCTTACCTTTCTTTGCAACCAGCACACTTGAAATTGTGTCTGGTATGCTTGTTCCTGCTGCCAATAAAGTAAGGCCCATTACTGTATCTGGAATTTCTAGTGTTTCTCCTGTAATAAACATAGACGTTACAAGTTACAAATTTTATAGATTCATTAAGCAGTCTTTACAGATATTTCCTCCCTGAACAAAAATAAAATAGGCACATTTAGATTTTAGAACCAATATGTGTTTTACTTAGTTTTTAGCTAGCAAAATATTTGAATCAGGTTGGTAATTTGGGCAATGCATGTAGCACAGATTTTTAATTACAGATATTTAATAGCCAAAATTCTTCCAATGAGAAGTCACTCCATTTGGTATTCGTATAGAAGTTGAAGATGTCTGCCTTTTATCTGTTTAGGGCTGTTGCTTAATATATGCTCATGAGACCAATCATTTTCTTTTCTGAAAATGTTTCCTCAAAAGTAGTCAGTTAAGCAAATTATTTATAGCTATCTTTAAGCTGTAAGTGTGTTAACATGTATATTTACATTTTTAAAGTTGTGCTTTAGTGATATACCTTCCATTGAATTTCAAGGAAAACAAAACCTATTTGTTTTCTACTTGAGTCTTTCTCAAGTAAATGGTCCCGATTTATTAATACTATGTTAAATTTGATGTCAGTACAATATTTTTCAGAAATGTATTCATTATGGGAAGCAGAACCAGAGGAAAGTTTAAAAAAAAAGAGGATATTTAACTGGTTTTTTAATGTTGTAATTGAAAATTTGGTTTAGTATCTTTTTCTTTTCTTTTTTCCTTAAAACACCAATTAAAAAAACTTCATTAGAAAGTTGCTTATTTATTGCATGCTTATATATTGATACTCTAATCGGAATTGGTTGTTAATTTTTGTTACTGGCTTTGCTAGAGGTCATATATATATAAATACTAATATTTACATCTTGGTAGCTGTTCTGTGATCTATTAATTTTGCTCTCTTTTAATTTTCTTTACTATGTATCAAGTGTGTCTGGCTGAGAAAATTGGGGTAGATATAACATACAAGCTGATTGGACTTTTTATCTTGTTAGAAAAAACACAGTATTCCACTCTTTGCTATCATATTATTCTGAAACTTACATATTAATTTGGGGAAAGTCAAGGGTCAGCAGTTATGTGTGTGTTTGCGTGTGTGTGTGTGTGTGTGTGTGTCTGTGTAAAGGGCAAGGTAGTAATTATATAGCCTTTGTAAGCTATATGACCTCTTGTATTTATTCAGTTCCACCAGAATAGCTTGAAAACAGTTCACAGATAGTATGTAAATGAATGGGACTGACTTATATTCAGTAAAACTTTACTAATAAAAACAAGCTGGGTGGTTTTGGCACACACAGTAGTTTGTTCACCTCTAATATCAGTCAATTCAGGTTGAGAGGAATTCCTGATTTTTTTTTTTATGTTATAAATTAGTTTTTCCTTGGAGACTAGAGGAATTTGTGGCCAGCAGTAAGTTAAACAGTGATAGTTAAGTGTTAATTATGAAGGTATTGGAAACCTATAATGAAACTTTATTTTGTACTCTTTCACTCATTTCATAGTATGTTTATGTTGCTATGTTGAAAAGCAAAGTAAAATATAATCCACTTAAACAGTGAGCACTTCTTATTTTCTCAAAGCACTGGCTCTTTGCACTATTTTTTTATTATGGAATGGAATTAAATATGAAGAATTTATTGTGGATGCCATGCAATGTGATTTAATTATTAATCATAATAGACGTCCTACAAATTTGATTGCGTTTGTAAGATGATCCCTTGACTTGCACCCTAGGGGGTATAGTAGTAGGAAATATAGTTGATATGTAATATGCAGGTCACAAAACCTGAATGATATCTTTGTTTCATTAATATTTAATGTTTATAAATATTTAGCTCTAATCTTTAATCTTGCTGAAAAAGAAATTTGCTTCCTAGTTAGATTCCTTGAAGTGAACATAGGCAGTTTGTTCTCATATGAAATTATTTTCTTTTCCACTTGTGCTATTGTACTTAAAATACATACCAGTAATTGTGACCATCCAAACCAGAATATATGTGAATGCAGATATCCATAGTGCAGACATGAAAAAGGTTATCACAAAGTAGTTCTTCCAAAATGTTTTTCTACAGTCTGGTGTGGTTAGAAAAAGTAATGTAATAATAGGAAGGGATAATACCCAAAAAATTCTTTTTAAGTCTGCTTCAGGCATGTTGAAAACACTTGGTGGATCTGTTGTGGAAAAATTAAACAATTTTGAGTTTTCTGAAATAGCCCATTAAGTTAGAAATGCCCATTTAGAAAGCTGTTACCTATTGAAACAAATTAGCTGTTATCAGTTTTAAAAAGACTACTTAAAACATTTGAATACCTCATTACTGATATTTTTGTCAAAAAGAAAGTAATTGAAAGTTCAGAGTTGATAATGTTAGATGAGATATCAGCATTTTTTGATTTGGGCCTTAAATGCAAAATACATCAAAATAGCTTGGTGCATTCTCTAAATATGTTAGAGATGGTGTTTATGAAGTGTTGTTTGGACATCTCTTGGTTTTCTACATTGTGGATTGTCTTCAGTGACTATTTGCTTACGGGATTAACTTGACTTCTAACCCATGTACTTCAGTTATGTCTACTATCTTGATGGTTCCTCTCCCTGCCCTATGAATCAAGGAATGCATATTTAGGGAATATAAAACAATTATAATCCTTTTATTAAGTTGCATATTCCATTCTACTACTTATAAGTGGGGTTTTTTGTGGTCTGTTTTCATTACTCTTTTATTTATGAATTTAGTAAAAAAAAAATTCAGACTACCAAATTAGAAAGAACCCTAAGAAAGTGGAAGTTTGTGATCATCTGTGGTGTAACTTATGAAAGTTCAGTGTGTTCCTTTATTCAATTTAAGTTAGTGGAAGACAAAGATAATATATTGGCTAATATGGGAATTTAAGGTTGTTTAAAGTTTGTATGGCATTGACGAAATAATATATTCATATATTAGATGAAATCACATTACAACTAAAGCTAATAATTCATAAAAATGTCTCCCAAGCCTTAACCAATGTGCCATTAAGTAATATTAGATGTAGTTTTAATGTAATCAAAAATTTGGGACTGGTTCTTTTGAGTGCTTGTTATAAAATTTAACTTAGAGTTGCATAGCTCTTATACTAGAAAGACTAGAGGCTATAATTTTTTTAAGAAGGGAAAAAGTCATGTTTTAAGTTTTGTAAATAGCAAATTAGAATAAATTCCCTTCCTAATGGACTTAATTAAAAAAATTAGTATCTATTTTATACAACCACTTTATGAGAAAAATAACTCATAAAATTCTGGCCCTAGTTGAATTTGACTTCCTACTGAACATACTTGTCTAATGTTTTGTTACTGCTTCAAATGGTGTTTCAGCCTCAAATATTTCGTTCTTTCTTTTCTTCCAATCCAGCCTCTTTTCTGAAATTCTCAATTTTTGTAAGTGGTGCTCCCATTTTCTCAGTCAAGATCAAAACTGTGCAGTTGTCTTTGTTCTCTTTCCTGGCCCCAGCTAGTCCCTCAGTTGACAAGTCTTCCTGATGCTTTCTCTGTATTGTGTCACATCTTTTCTCTTTTGTTCCCATGGCTCTTACTCCACCTGGGTATCTGGTGAATGCATTAGCTTTTGTAACAGCCTCCTACAGATCTCCTTGTCTCTTATCTCACATGGCAGTTCTCTGAACATTAGTTCAGGATAATATTCCTAAATTAACAGTTCTAATACATGTAATTTCCCTCCTTATGAACCTTTCAGCATTTAGGGTGCTTCCTATTCTATTCCTTTCTCTGCATCCTTCCTCTGCTTCCTTAGTATGCATTTGCTGTACTATACTATGTATATACTATATATAGTCTGTGCATCATTGATGTAATTAAGACTTAAGTAGCTATTACTCATTGCTTGTAACAAGAGGTCATTATTTAAAATCTTACCCGTTTGGCAAGGCTTTCTCTGTTTAAATGCTTTCTCTGTGATAATCTTCTAACACTCCTCATCAAATTTTGTACAGTCTTTCATTTATGAACCACAGGTACACTTAATATATTTTTTTATGGTACTTACATACCTTCACATTGCGGCTGTTTGGTTTTCGTTTTCCTATAGTATGTGAAGTTCCTTAAGGGTAGGGAATTCTTCTTTATTATCTCTGAATCTCTACCTTATCTTTTATATAATAACACAATATGTGCTGAATTGAAATGAGATTCTTATTTCTAGTGCATAGACTTAACGTTGGGCGGGATGTAGCCTTTACCTTCAGAAACCTGGCTAAGACCATGTAAACTTATAGAGAGCTGACAGTAGCCAGAATCTTCATGAAATATCCCACTATCCGTTCTTGACTGCCGACGAATGAATGGTTGATCCTCATCTTCCCATCCCATGAGCGGCTGGTGTTCACTTCTCTCCTCCATAGCTTTTGCAAGACCGGTACAGCAAGAACTGCATTTCTTTATAATATATTGGTTAATTTTAATGTCAAAACACAGCACCAACACATATAATCCGTATATCAAAAGCAATAAAGTTCCTTCATACCTATAGATTAAAGAAAAGAAATGTAATTTGGAGTTAAAAGCTTTGGGGCAGTATCTGTTTAATAATTTTCTAACAGAAGCAGTATTAGAACAATGAAATATTTCTAGGTATTTTTTGTTTTGTAGATTTGTCCAGTTGATTACAGCATAATTATAAATCTATTGATAAGAGCTTGATACGTCTTTCTATATTTAAAAAGCAGAATTCAGTGTCTTTATGTGTACTTACTTTTCAAATCGTAGGTATTAAAAAAGCCTTGAAAATGATAATTAGAGATTTTCAAAATAAAAGTAAAACTAATGAATACTGGTGGGCGTTTTCTACCTTAGTTCATAGGTATAATGCATTTCCCAGAATACATAATAACTATAAGAAAACATAATAATAGCTCATTTCTACTTTATCCATTCAAATTTTCTGTTACAGGAATTTTGTGTAAAATATTCAGAATATGTCAGGCTTTGGCTGGGGATTTTCAGCCTGTTACACAGATTTTTTGATGATTTCAATGTAGCTTAATTTGTCTTATATTCACAAAATAAGGATATTATCAAAAATAAAACTACAACTTAGGTACCAAAACTGTTTTTCTGTATTCTGGCAATTAGCTAATGTAATCACAGTGGAAGCTTGCATTTACCTTTTATAGCCATAAATCTGTCTCTGCTGCAGCCATAACAGAACAGAATTCCTGATTTCCCTAATAGAGGGGGTAGTCATAGTCACTGCCCCTATAGACAGCTGCTGAATTCCAGAAGGATTTCTGGTCTACCAACTATCTGTCTTTGGGAGGAAAAATGAGGTGTGGTTGACAGGGTGGTTAATTTAGAAGTTCTACTCCCTGTTAGGTATTACACAGTGTGTTTCAGTTGTGGTACTCCAGATGGGTCAGCTGACATTTTTTTTTCTGGTGTCCTCTGGCATACCCAACCTGTGCGGCTGTGGGTTGTATGTATCATTATTCCTTTTGATGTCTAGCATACTAGACACCAAAGTGATAGGCACCTAGTAAATGCTTGATGCTTATTAGTTGAAAAAGTTGATATCTGTCCACTAAGTTGCCTCCTTCTTTCAGTTTCTTGGACCAGCTAGGTGCAGATTACAGTAAAAATAATTTTTAATACTGAAAGATAACCATTATTGGTACTTAGAGGAAGAAGGCTATAGTTCCTCCTGCTAAACGAGCATCAGAGAAATTGGAGGAATATAAAGGGACTGCTTTTACTTCCTACACCATCTTTCGTGACAATGACCACTTCTAATGAAGGCAAGGTAAGCAATAACCCAGCAGAAGAAAAAAGCCAATTGTTTGGGCTTTAACAGATGATAGAAGTTGGGAAATTTTCTGACTAGTCAGCCAGTTGGGAGAAGAAAGAGTAGTGGTCTCTAATGACTAATGAGAGAAAAAGGAGACTAAGGTGGCTAAAAACAAATTGCAAAATAGAAGAATTCAACTAGCAATTATGAGCAAGTTAGCTTAGAGACCCATCGGAATATGGTGTGGAAGTGGCAGATTTAACTGACATAAAATTTCTGAAAAAAAAAAGTTATGGAACTATCAGAATTTTGTAAAATCCCACTCTGTATTTGTGTTATACATAAGAGGAACAGTTATCTCAAGCTTACCAGTAAACTTGGTTGTCAAATATTATGCCAAGAACTGCTGCTACGCTAATTGCATATGCTGCACAGTCTCTGAATAAGGGCCAACGTGAGAGTGTTGAAACCTGTAAAATGACAGTTAATTTATTGTTTCCATTATAGTGTAACTTCTGTAAGTACAATGCTAGTGTAATATTAAAATTGTGTGTATATTTGTAGTTAAATATTTTTTCCCTTTTGCATATTGCTTAGAGGAAAAAGAATTTTAAAGAAAAAATGTGTTTCTGAACCTAAATGACTTTCAAAAATTTGACTGGAGCTATTTGTGGGTTAACTTTAAATTGAATACATGTTCTTCTACTGATTAATAAATTTGATCAAATATATTACTAGTGCCTTGTTTGTTCATCTCATACTTTGAACAGTTAATTTTAGAATTCGGGAAGACAATAAATTCTGTTGAATAAAGTTTTTCTTACATACCACATTAGATAGCAAGCCACAGGCTGCACAGATACCAAGCAGGTTATAAATTGCAGATCCGAGAATGGTACTAATGCCAATATCTCCCTTTGTGATAAATACACCTGTATGTAAGATATTAGTAGCTAAGTTAGTGTTAACCTGAATAGGATAAAATTGTATTGAGTAAGCAAAAAGTATAAAAAGCAATATTTACCTAGGAAAGCAGTAACTAATTCAGGAGATGAACTACCCGCTGCCATGAAAGTTGCACCTGCAACATCCTGAGACAATCCAAGGGCTGAACATAAATGAAATTATTGTTATGCTGGATGAAGTGAAAGAGATGTCTTTACAACTAAATACAGTAGATACTCAAAACGACAGCTTCATGTACAAACACTAATGTTGAGTTAAGCTGCAAAACTAAAATATGCAGGTTAAAAAATAAAATACATTGTTTTGGTTTCCTCATGGATTTATCACTTGGTGCTTCTATAGAAAGGATAAGAAGACCAAGAGGCTCTTGGGAGGAAATGCAGCTCAGTGCCAAGATACGGGGTCATTTGGAATCCAGAAAAGAAAACCCCTTTCTAACTGAAGGGCTTATAGGTGAGTAGCAACAGCATGACTATAAAAGATAATTGGGGAATCCTAACACAACTTGAAAGAGGGAAGAACATAATAAATATAAATGAAACTGTATTGAGCTTGCTCACAAATTTGCAGTTTCAACTTTGTCTAATTACACATGAGAAGAAATTGTTAAATAATAGTCTAATAAATTTGATAGTGTATGAATACAGTTGATTGATTTAAAACATGGACCTGTTAAAACTTTGCTCAAAAGTAGGAAATATTACAATATCATCTAAACAGTGGGTATGTCTTTCAGACTTAACAACCATGCAAGCCCATTAACTTTAGTCATTGACCGGATGAAAGAAAAATGCTTGCGCCTTTTGGTTTTAGAGCTGAGTGACTTACTATGCAAAGGAAAAGAGAAAGCCTGGAAGAAACTACTCTGCCTTTGCTTTGAGAAAGTTGATATAAGGTTGCATCATAAATCTCTAATCAAGCTTTACTGGTAAGCTAACAACTAGTCAGTAGAGGTCGCAGTCTAGATGCTAAATTATTTATCATAGGTCACAAAGTTAATATCAAAATCAGAACTAGAATTCAGGTTTTCGATACTTCATGATAGTCATTTGTTGATGTTTTTTGTTTACTATACTTATATTGACAGGTCCATGCAGACTATCAGAGACACTGATGTGCTTAATTGAGTCCCTGTTACAGGTGGTTGCTATTTCCTCCTTATTCTTGTCAGTGGGGCCATTGCTTGTTGCCTGCTCCTGGGACATTGGCCTTTGAACTTACTGATCTTGTTTTTTATTCTTTCTTGGTGTGGCATATAGTATTTTAAAATAATAGCCACAGTATTTCTGTCCCGTATGCATTCCTTTCTATTCCCTATTTTCTAAAAAGGTAGAGACTGTCTTCACTTCTGGAATCTGAATGATCATTTGTGACTTGCTTGATTAATAGAGTACAGCTATGATAGAGCCATTGAAAGGTGATACAATTCCCTCTCTTGGGACATTTGTTCTAGGCCATCACGTAAGTCCTACCTTGAAACCCCCATACTGGAGAGACCTCATGAAGAACCCACAAAGAAAGAGATGGCTGAGGAATTTCTGCTATTTCTGTCCCCAAATTTTGACTCTTCTCAGCCTAGGTTCCAGAAATGTGAGGGAGTGAGCTTTCAGATGATTCCAGCCCCATCCTCTGACTGTAACTTCATGAGCAAGAGTAAACCTGAGCAAGAGTAAACCTAGCTGAGCCCAGTAAACCTCCAGGACTGTGAAAGGTAATAAAGTGATTTGGGGTGATTTGTTTAGTAGCAATATATAGTCATCTGGGTACTCTTCATTTGTTACATTTATTGAGTACTTTGTATGTGCCTCATGCTTTTCTATGTGCTAGGGATAAGGCAGTGAACAAAAAAAACATGATTTTGCTCTCATGGAGCTTTAATTATAATTGGAGGAAACACACACATGATAAAATGTGCATTATGTTAGACGTAAATAGCAAGGAGTAAAGGCAGGGAGGGAGAATATAAATGTCATGGGGGAAGGATTGAAATCTTAGATTGGGTAACCAGAAAGGAGTTAACTGAGAATGTAGCTACAGACTTTGAAATGAGGAATATGCCTGGGATAAAGACTATTCTACAGAGAATAATGACTGCAGAGATTCTGAAGTGAAAGCTAGCCTGTGTGTTCAAGAAATAGAAGACCTACATGTCTGGAATGAAGGGTGCTGAAGGGAGAGCAGTGGGTGATGTGAGATTAAAGGTAAAAGACCATGTAAGGCCTTTTGGATACTAGTTAGGACTTTGGCTTTATTCTGAAGGATAGACATACTTGGAAAGTCATCTACTTGCTGCCTTCTGAGGACACTAGGCCTGGTCATTAATTTTAACTCATGGGGTTGTTTGGTCTCAGAGGCCCAACTAGCTTTAGATGGAGCTATTTTGACGCTTGAGAAACCATTGGGAAAGATTCTGTTGGGATGGTTAAAATGATCCAATCCAGGCAGTCCAGCAGTCCTCAGCCATTTTGGCACCAGGGATCAGTTTCACAGAAGAAATTTTTTCATGGGTCAGGGGTAGGGGTGGTTTTGGGTAATTCAAATTCATCACGTTTATTGTACACTTAATTTCCATTATTATTACATTGTAACATATAATGAAATAATTTACAGCTCTCAATAATCAGTGAGAGTTTTCCTGCAAATTGGCATTCCCATCTGGGGGTAGTAGGAGAGGGTGATCGATGAAGCTTTGCTTGCCTACTGCTCACCTACTGTGTGGCCTGGTTCCTGACAAGCCATGGACCGGTACTGGTCTGGGGACCTAGGGGTTAGGAACCACAGCTTTATTCTATGTCTCATCTCACTATTTGCCTTTGGTCATGTCACCTGATGAACATCTGTCTTCACTGATTAATGAAGAGAGAATCTGTGTAGCTTACATTTTGTCTTAGTTTTGTGTTGCTGTAAAGGAATAATACCTTAGGCTGGGTAATTTATAAAGAAAAAAAGATTTATTTCATTCATAATTCTGATGTCTGGAAAAGCTCAAGATTGGGCATCTGGAACTACTGATTTTAGGTCCAATGTTGTTTCTGTTTTACTATAGAAACCTAATACGAGTATGACACTTAGGTAGACCAATTATAACTTGGTGGGTGAAACCCTTGCTTCATGACCTGGGCATCATAACCACCTTCGTCCATTTTTTTCTTGGGAGTTAGGAGTACTTTGGAAGTTTTAGCATATTCTAGAAAATTTAATTTATAAATGTAGTGCTGCATGACTTATCTTCCAAAATCAAATCAGGACTACATAATACATGGAAGAAAATGAAAATGAAGATAATGCCTTATTTTGAAATAACTGTTCAGACTTGGTGTTAGTGCTCACTTAAGAATGCTTCTTTAGAAAAATTCAATCTCAAGAGAGAAAAGGTGACCTATTGGGCTGTTGCAAGGTAGAAAAATAGGTGGCCCTTGAGTACTCTTTCTATTTCAGATAGCAGTAAGAATAAAGCTTGTTGCTATTCACTCAGCTCTAACTGAATTATGAAAAAAAGATTTTGTGTAGATGAATGTATAAAACTTTGAAGATATTTTAACAAGTATCTTAAAGTTCTAAGAATATTTTGTAAAATGGTTTATACCTTTGAACTTTAGAATAGATTGGCTTTGTCTTCTTTGACCTTTTGAGGAGAATTTCTCTCTGCTATAGTTTATTATTAAAGATAAATTGTTCTGGTTTTTTTCCCTACATTGCTATTACGTCCCCCCTACCCCATTACTCTGAAGGAATAATCACATTTCCTTCAGGGTATAGTAGAAATGTTTCAAGATGAGATTTCTCCATAGGGTTAGGTACCAAAACATTGTTTAAAGTACAACTTCATTATAATCAGCTGATTATTAAAATTCATCAGACTTTTTCTCAAGTATGTTCTCTTCTGTGATGCCATGTTGGAAAGTTTATAACAGCTTTTGAAAATCGTCTTCTGGAAATATGATAGAGTAGGAAGAATGTTGAACTAAAACTGAGACATGGATTCTAGCCTGCCAGTAACTTAATGAGACTTCAGATGAGTCATGTAGACATGCCTCATATTTTGCCATCTATAGATTAGAGGGTCGATTTTTTCAGTCTTTATTCCAAATGTAGGATATGAGTTCTTTTCCTTAGGACTGTATGCCACTTTAAATTTCTTTGTTAAAAAAACTGCAGTCCTACATTGCTGAAAATTTAGAGGATGGAGAGGAGGATTCACTTATACCTCTATCATTGTGTTTTAACTACTGCAGTCCTACATTGAAAATGTAGAGGATGGAGAGGAGGATTCACTTATACCTCTATCATTGTGTTTTAACTACTGCTACCATTTTGATGTATTTCTAGTTCTTTTCACAGTGTACATTACAATATATACATAAGTAAATATAGTCACAAGCATGCTATATGCAATTTGGTGTCCTTTGGCACAATTTTTAAGTCCGCAAATTTTTATGCTTTGTGAATGTATTAGAGTTTTGGTAACAATCAAAAGTTATTCAGACCCAACTCTAGTGACTTAAGATGAGCAGTTATGCTGAATAATTCTATTTAGGGTCCAAGAGGAAATGTGACAGCAAACCAAAATATTTTTTTGATTGTAAAACTGATTCTGCAATTAATTTTAAATGTATTTCTAGAAATATTTTGAGTGAAATCAGCATCAGCATCATTGTGATTAGGAGGAAAACCAGTTACTGGGAGTCAAGAATACATATCTGCATGTAATAATACATAAAAACAACATATTACCTTTTATTTATGACTTCATAGTTCATCTAAACTATGAAGGAATTAATTCTGAAACTTGGAATAAAGCTTCTTGTGGACTGATTTCACTGAAAAAGGGCTCTTCCCCATTCCCAATCTGAGAACTACAGGATTGCAGTGGACTTCCACTTGCCTTTGGCCTAGCATAATAAGCATAAGCAGGACCCTTTACCTCCAACCTTACAGTTACCTCAGTTTTGGATCCAGAACTTGTCCAAGTCACATAGGTAGTAAATTCAGAGGTAGAATGGGAACCTAGAGATCTTTTTGACACTAAGAAGCTGCTTGCTCTTTAGGCTATCTTTGTGGGCAAAGTGAAGAGATTGATACATAGCTTTATCATCATTATTATTATTTCTTTTTCTTGCAATAGCCTCTTGGTAATATACAGGCTACTTAGCACTTAGATTCTTATGTCTGATGTGGATTTAGATGCAATCCAAGGGGACCACAATTTAGATCAGAGAGAAAAGAATAACAAAGAGGATGAAATATTCTTGGGAGGATGAGTGTCTTTGTAGCAAGGAGGAAGCACTATCCTTAGATTCTTTGTTCTTTGGGAAGGTTTTGCTTCTGTAAATTTCATGAGGATTAAGAATCAAACAATCCCCTGGTACTGTAGGCTATCCAAATGCCATACTCACGGAATTATTCGACTCTGTGTTTTATCAATTTAGAAACAATTCTACCTGGAATTAAAACTTGCATTTCTTTCTTATTGTCTATTTATGAATCACAAATTAGGACATGAGCAAATATTAGTTCAAAGAAGAATGAGTAAAATTTTTGTAATAAAATAGTAAATATTTTAGTTAAGTATATTTCCCTCAACTTTTATTAAGATCATTTTCACTTAAGACATACTGTAACTCAAAGGTACTAGAATGATGAGAGTATCATAATTTCTAATTGTTTCTAGTATATTAGTGTAACATTTAAAAAAGAATTTCATAGCTGACTGATTGGAATTTGGGCTCTATCAAATGACCAATCTTAAGGAGTTTTCAGAGTTTTCTATATAAATATCTTGGAAAAATATTAAGAAAGGTACTCTAAACTGTAATAAACTTATGCTAACCTATTCTATAGATTTTTTCATTATCTAAATAAGTAGTGAGTACCTCTGCTCTTGCCAGTTACTGTTTTAGGTGCTAAAGACACTGCTAGACTGTGGGCAAGAAAGAAAATAACTTGCCTTGCATTTTAATTTTAGCAGGGAGTGAGTAGGGTGATGAGAGAAAGAAGAGTTTGCATTCACATTCGTTCCCTTTGTGAAGAAATGGTAGCAATGCTTGTGTGGTTGAGGAGGAGAGGGTGTTGAAGATGTTTCCTCCTGTGAATATACAGAGGGGAGGAAATGCAGCCATTAACTTTGACGTTAGTGTGAAGTGATCAGGCTCAACCACTTAACTAACCAATAGGACACAGAGACTGGAAACGCTGACACTTTTGCTCATATGGTGCAAAACATCACAGATATCCTGACTTTAGGGACCAGTGTACCAGCGAAGGCCTATCCTCAGAATTCTGGGCACTGTATATTGCTGGAGGAGGAGAACTGAGAGGCTTGGCTTGGCTGCCAGAACCCAGTAATGGTATTTAGTTTTTAATAACTGAGTTTACAATTTCCCGATGCCAAAAGTCACTTTACATAGTATGCAAGATACTGTTCTATTTATTTATTGACTGATTCTTAAATTTATCAATTAGTTTCCTTAGTGGCAGGATGCTGTGAAAGGAACAGGGGGAGGGTGGTCTTTAATTGCAATTATTTATCACTTACCTCTGTAGATAAAGTTGCAGTGATCTTAGAGTAAAAGTAAAAAAAGATTTTAAAGTATAGAATACAAAGTATTAGGAAATTCACTGTATTAGGAGTACATACAAAATTCATAGAAGTGAAATCTTAGAGCAGTTCTAATAATAAATAGCCCGGCAGTAGACAAACTGGAAGTTTCTGGAACTAGGCAGTATAATAATAACTGCTGGGTAACAAGTTAAAGGTGCTCTGATGCATATTAACTATCAAGAGAAACCATACTTTGCTAATTCCTTAAGGCACAGGACTCCATAAAACAGAAGTCCCTGTTCTGTAACCAGTTGAGATGGACAGAATTGCTGCTGTTTCAAAGAGAGCCTTATCTATGTGACACAACTCTTCCGGAAGGTTATGGGGAAGCTTTCCAGCCACTTACATTCACTGATGATTTCCAGGGAGGGTAGGAAGTACTCTTCACAGACAATAGACACAGCCAAGAACATGTAAAGGATAATTAGGAAGTAGATTATGATGCCTCCGTCTCTGCGTTCCTGTTTTGTGAAAAACCCTTCAGGAAACTCCGATGATGGAGAAATAACACATTGGGTGCTATTTTCTGGTAAGGAAGAGGAGATGAAAGCTTGAAGAATTTGGAGTCACACATTCCAAGCCCACAAAGAGCTTCCTTAAAAAAAAAAAAAAAAAAAAAACCTGCAAGTGTGGCGTATCTGGGTAGAATTTTAAGAACCCAGTGAAAATGTATAATGTACTTCCAAATATGATACCATTGTAGAGCTTTAGAAACTAGTTTTCAGGACTGACAATAGATGCTTTAATGAAATATGGTGATGATGGTATAAGAATTAAAAAGGGGAAATCATGAAATCATTCTTCCTGTGCTTTATTTCTAAAAGGGAATTATTAACCCCTTCCCCCCACCAAAGTTAAAGCTGTATCTGATAAGTTAAGATTTCTAATTTCTGTACAATTTTATTTTCATATTTCTGAGCCTGACTTGTCCAAAGGACTGCTAAAAATCATTGCTTTTGCAGAATTTCTAAGAATGAAAAGATTTTTTTTCTGTGATGGCGTCTCCAGCAATAAAAACCAGAGACTTGTTTCATGATCTCCATGGATTGCTTACAGAGCTATTTCTAAGAATTTATTTGAGGGACCAAAAGTGTTTGATACCTTTCTAAATTCTAAAATTCAAAGCAAATTTCAAGCGGGAAGTATAAGTGAAAGTTATGTGAGAATTTCCCCATCTTTGCCCCTTCCTCTCGGTATATGGCAGCAGCAGCAGCGGCTGCAGCAGAGATAACTAATCCCTGTGTCCACCTACCTGTGGCCCTTGGGAGACGCTGGGGGAAGGAGGCTCCTGGGAGAGGAAGGTGTGCGGTGCTCCAGAGGATGCCAAGCAGTAGAGCCCGTCTTGCCCATTTTGGTCCCCCTTTTGTCTGCATTTCTGCTGTGCTCCCACTGAAGTGTGCAGCTTCAGGAAGGGAGGAGTAGAGGATTAAGCTGGGTCATGTGAGGAGTCTCCTTCCTGCCCAGTGCTCTGCCCAGGGCATATCTCAGCAAGACCAGCTCAGGAGACAGGGAGATTGGAGCAAGTCAAGCTTCCCTGACCCAGAGACCAAAGCCCCAGGGAGGCAGGAGGAGATAGGGCAAGAGCAAACAACCATCACCCGCAGCTTTGAGGGCAGGGCTAGGCATCAAGCACTTTAGGAAAATGCATGGTTTTATTTAACATCTCCATACCGGCTCTGCTTTTAACCTCCTATAGATTTGTTAAATTTTCCATTGCCCTCTCTAGCTCTTGCTTTTGGAAATTGTTGCTCTTTCTAGCTCCTGTTTCTGGAAGTTGTTGGAGTTGGTGTATGTACATTCTATAAAAAGGTGGCTAGTTTGGCACACTTTTTTGTTTTGTTTTTTTTTTTTGCAGTTTTTGGCTGGGGCTGGGTTTGAACCCTCCACCTCTGGCATATGGGGTTGGTGCTGTACTCCTTTGAGCCACAGGCGCCACCCTAGCTTGGCACACTTTTGTAATCCTAGTCTTCATCTTCATTTAG
>CAUYRH010047603.1:0-24225 GCA_963574655.1 Perodicticus potto | reverse complement strand
TAGAGACAGAGTCTCACTTTATCGCCCTCAGTAGAGTACCGTGGCATCACACAGCTCACTGCAACCTCCAACTCCTGGGCTTAGGCCATTCTCTTGCCTCAGCCTCCCGAGTAGCTGGGACTACAGGCACCCGCCACAATGCCCAGCTAACTTTTTGTTTTGCAGTTCAGCTGAGGCTGGGTTTGAACCCATTACCTTCAGCATATGGGGCCAGCGCCCTACTCGCTGAGCCACAGGCACCACCCCGGCTATTTTTTGGTTGTAGTTTGGCTGGGGCTGGGTTTGAACCCGCGACCCTCGGTATATGGGGCCAGCACCCTACTCACTGAGTCACAGGTGCCGCCCTTTTTTTTTTTCAGACAGAGTCTCACTTTGTCTAAAGTGCCCGCCACAACGCCCGGCTATTTTTTTGGTTGTAGTTGTCGTTGTTTTGGCAGGCCTGGGCTGGGTTCAAACCCACCAGCCCGGGTGTATGTGGCTGGCACCCTAGCCTCTGAGCTACAAGCGCTAAGCCTAAATTATTATTATTATTATTTTTTGAGACAGAATCTCAAGCTGTTGCCCTGGGAAGAGTGCCATGGTGTCATCATAGCTCACAGCAACCTCCAACTCTTGGGCTCAAGCAATCCTCTTGCCTCAGTTTTTCTTTTTGGCCGGGGCTGGGTTTGGAACCACCACCTCTGACTAAAGGGGCTGGTGCCCTACTCCTTTGAGCCATAGGCACCGCCCAGTTTCTCTGTTTTTTAGTGGAGATAGGGGTCTAGCTCTTGCTCAGATTGGCCTCGAACTCATAAACTCAAGCAATCCACCTGCCTTGGCCTCCCAGAGTGCTAGGGTTATAGGCATAAGTCACTGCTCCTGGCCTATATAAATTATCTCAAGTGATCTTCACAGAAATTCTGTGAGGTAGAGACATCAAATTCATTTTACAGGTAAGGAAACAGGTTCTAAACAGCTGAGAAACTTTCTTACATTATATTGCTGATAAATGGCAGATATGAATGTCAAGCTCCAAAATGAGCATCCTTAAAGTGTGAAATCCTAGAAATTATCTTTCATTTATTGTTCTAGAGCAGTGCTATGTAGTGTGTAATAGAAACAACATGTAAGTTCTAAAATTTAAGAACAGGGCTGGGCATGATGCCTGTTATCCTAGCACTCTGTGAGGCCAATGCAGGTGGATTGCTTGAGCTCAGGAGTTCAAGATGAGCCTAAGGGCGGTGTCCGTGGCTCAGCGACTAGAGCGCCAGCCCAATATACCAAGGGTGGCAGGTTCACACCCGGCCCCGGTGAACTGCTAAACAAAACCAAACCAAAAAAAATAGCTGGGCATTGTGGCAGACGCCTGTAGTCCCAGGTACTGGGGAGACTGAGGCAAAAGAATCGCCTAAGCCCAGGAGTTGGAAGTTGCTGTGAGCTGTGTGATGCCACGGCACTCTACTGAGGGTGGTAATAAAGTGAGTCTTTGTCTCTACAAAAAAAAAAAGAAAAGAAAAAGGCGGAAGGAGGCCTCTTGGGTGCATTGGGATCCTTGAACTTTTTTTTTTTTTTTTTTTGAGACAGAGCCTCAAGCTGTCACCCTGGATAGAGTGCTGTGGCATAACAACTCACAGCAACCTCCAATTCCTGGGCTCAAGTGAGACTCCTGCCTCCGCCTCCCAAGAAGCTGGTATTACAGGCCCCCACCACAATGCCCAGCCATTTTTTGGTTGCAGCCGTCGTTGTTTGGCGGACCCTGGCTGGATTCTAACCAGCCAGCTCAGGTGTACATGACTGGCGCCTTAGCCGCTTGAGCCACAGGCTCTGAGCTGCTGGATCCTTGAACTTTTTTGTTTCCCCTTTAGGAGGGATATAGGTTTTCATTTCTCTTTCATAATGGGCCTTGTCTGCCTTTGCTGTATCTTCAAATTTTCCTTTCTCTTTAGCAGACATGGTCTTCCACCTCTCTGAGCACTTCTTAGAAAACTCTGAGAAGTTGACTGAAGCATCTGGGTGCTTTTTGTGCTCCTCCTGACAAGTTTGCACAAAGAATGCATATGATGACATTTTGCCTCTTGGCTTCTTAGGATCTCCTTTGCCCATGTTTAATTATTTTTCCTCAGTGAGGCACAGAGTTGCCCAGTGCCTGTCTGGCTCTCACTTGCCCCAGGGTTGTCTCTATGGAGCTCAATGTACTGCAATCATTTTTTTTTTTTTTTGAAACAGTCTCAAGCTGTCACCCTTGGTAGAGTGCTGTGTTGTCACAGCTCGCAGCAACCTCCAACTCCTTGCCTTAAGCAATTCTCTTGCCTCAGCCTCCAAAGTAGCTGGGACTACAGATGCCTGCCACAATGCCTGGCTATTTTTGGTTGCAGTTGCCATTGTTGTTTAGCTGTCTTGGGCCAGATTCGAACCTGCCACCCTTGCGTACCTACTTGTTTTAATTTTCCTAACAGCTCTGTGAAGGAACCGACAAGAGTGGATAAGTGAAATGCACAGCTAGTACGTGGAAAAGCTGGAACTTAAATCAAGGTTAACTGGCTCAGGTGGGGGCTCTTTTTTTTTTTTTCCCGAGACAAAGCCTCAAGCTGTCACCCTAGCTGTGGCATCACAGCTCACAGCAACCTACAACTCCCAGGCTTAAGCGAGTACTCCTGCCTCCGCCTTCCAAGTAGCTGGGACTACAGGCGCCTGCCACAACACCTGGCTATTTTATTTTGGTTGCAGCCATCATTGTTTGGTGGGCCTGGGCTGGATTCGAACTCGCCAGCTTGGGTGTAGGTGGCTGGTGCCCTTAGCCACTTGAGCCACAGGCGCCGAGCCAGGTGGGGGCTCTCGATAAGGTGTATTGGTTCTGTTTATAGTGGACAAGCTCCTTTTCTGCCACCTGTAGGGATATAAGTTAGATGTAGGTTCTATACTGACTGGGAAGTTGGAGAGAGAGCAAAGCCCATCCAGGGATGTCCAACCTTTTTCTGCCACATCTTGGAAGAAGAGTTGTCTTGGGCTACACATTAAATACACAAACACAGGGCAGCACCTGTGGCTCAAAGGAGTAGGGTGCCAGCCTCGTATACCAGAGATGGTGGGTTCAAACCCAGCCCTGGCCAAAAACTGCAAACAAACAAGCAAATAAACAAACAAACAAACAAAAAAAAAACAAACACAAACACAAGGAAAGCTAGGTAGGGTGGAAAAAAAGTCCATGCGTCCTTTTTGCCATACACAGATAAGTGAAACCGTCATTAAATAATGTGCGTGTGGCCTGTGGGGATGTATGTTGGACACCCCTGGAAGGAGACTGATAGCAAGTACAGGATGTACCCATCTCTGACTGGGACGACACCTTCAGTCCACTTTGTTTCTCTTTTCCCTCTCTTTTTGTCTTCTCTTATGACTTTTCTATCCTTTCCATCTATTTTCTGCATTTACCCTTCCCTTCTCTCTTTAGTTGCTTTTTACATTGTCACTGTTTATTAAAATGTTTCATAGTGCTTAATTTATTATTATTATTTGGACAGAGTCTCTCTGTGTCCCCATGGGTAGAGTGCCGTGGCATCATCATAGGTCACAGGAACTTCAAACTCCTGGGCTCAAGAGATCCTCTTGTCTCAGCCTTCCAAAGTAGTTGGGACTTAGAGGCACTCACCACAATGCCTGGTTTTCTTTTTTTAGTGACAGAGTCTCATTCCATTGCCCTTGGTAGAGAGCTGTGGTGTCACAGCTCACAGCAAACTCCAGCTCTTGGGCTTAGGCGATTCTTTTGTCTCAGCCTCCCAAGTAGCTGGGACTACAGGCACCCGCCACAACGCCCGGCTATTTTTTGTTGCAGTTTGGTCGGCCGGGTTTGACCCTGCCACCCCGGTATATGGGGCTGGCGCCCTACTCGATGAGCCACAGGCACCGCCCCCCTTCTTTTGTATTTTTAGTAGATGTATGTCCAACATTCATCCCCATCTATTTTTAGTAGAGAAGGTGGGGTCTTGCTCTTGCTCCAGCTGGTCTTGAACTCCTGAACTCAAGGGATCCACCTGCCTCGGCCTCCCAAAGTGCTAGGATTACAGTTATAAGTCACCATGCCCGGCAGCTTCTTTTGAAAAGCTGGTAAGTTGGGCTTGGCGCCTGTGGCTCAACGGGCTGGGGCGCCAGCCACGTACACCTGAGCTAGCGGGTTCGAATCCAGCCTGGGCCAGCCATACAACAATGACGGCTGCAACCAAGGAATGGCCGGGCGTTGTGGTGGACGCCTGTAGTCCCAGCTACTTGGGAGGCAGAGGCAGGAGACTCGCTTGAGCCCAGGAAATGGAGGTTGCTGTGAGCTGTGATGCCACGGCACTCTACCCAGGGTGACAGCTTGAGGCTCTGTCTCAAAAAAAAAAACAAAACAAAAAGCTGGTAAGTTGGTTGGGCGGCGCCTGTGTCTCAGCGAGTAGGGCGCCGGCTCCATATACCGAAGGTGGCGGGTTCAAACCCGGCCTCGGCGAACTGCAAAACAGAAAAATAGCTGGGCGTTGTGGCGGGCACCTGTAGTCCCAGCTACTCGGGAGGCTGAGGAAAGAGAATCGCTTAAGCCCAGGAGTTGGAGGTTGCTGTGATCTGTGTGACGCCACGGCACTCTACCGAAGGCGATAAAGTGAAACTCGCTTTCTACTAAAAAATAAAAAAATAAAAGCTGGCAAGTTGAACGTTTTGCTTTTTTGGCGTTCGGAAAAATAATTTAATCCCATTGTGAAAGGCTGCAGGTAGCTTTAGTCTACGTGTCAATTGCCCTTTGGGAAAAATGGTTGTGTTGAAGGCGGGTTGGATTCTGCTGTCATCGACTAGATTCTACTCCAGGACTTTGACGCAGTGCGGAACCAATGTGTGAGGGTCGCGGACATCGCCGGATTGATTTTTCTGAGAGGCCTCGTCGCTGGTTCCTTTCGAGTTCCCCTGCGCCTGCGCCTGCCGTCTCCGCTCCGCCGCTCCTGCCTCGGGCTCAGGATAGGGCTCCGGGATGTCCGCGTTGTGCGACCCTCCCGGGGCCCCGGGGCCTCCCGGGCCTGCCCCAGCCACCCACGGTCCCGCGCCTCTCAGGTAGTCAGAGTCCCTGGCATCTTATCCCACCGCGCGGCCCCGCGCCGATCCCCAGCCTTCTCGGCAGAAACCCGGATCCTACCTCGAGAACTCGGGTCAAGGTTCTCAGAGATTCCTGTTTGGGTCCTCCCAGAACTCAGGGACTGCCTGACCAAAACTCCTGCCTCCTGTGCCTGCTGTCCCGCCACCTTGGTCCTGTCTGACCCCGGCCTTGCTCTCCAAGAGCAGGGGTTATCGAGACTCTTGGGAAACCAGCTGCCCTGCCCCTATTTGACCCAAGGGAACAAACACAGGGCCCTGACTTCACGGAGAAGACTCCCTGAGACTCTCCAGGCCCAGAAACCCACTGAATGCTTCCTTATAGCTATTCCGTTTCACCGGGGCAGCGACACTCTTTTGTATTAGAATTTTTTTATTTCTGTTTTTTGAGGAACCGCTGTGGAAGGCCCAGTTAGAGCCCTATCAGCAACTAGAGGATACTGCCTTCTTTGACAGAAAAGGCAATAAGAGAAAGGGGATTTGCCTTCTCCCATAATACTGACTTCTGAAAGTCTAAGACGACCCATATGTTTTGTGAGAGGGAAGGGTTGGAAAGCATTATTACCCTGTCTGTGCCCCAGGAACACCTTGATTCCCAGGCACATGGGAGGCTGCTGAGTGGGTTGTTGCTGTTGGTGCAGTGGTAGGGTTAGGGTGTTTGCAGAATGTGGGGGAAAAACAGGTGTTAGGAGGGAGAGCCCTTAATGAGCAGCTTATAACTTTGTGCCTGTGGTTTGGGGATAGTACTATAAAGGTGGGACGGTGGTTTTTTTTGCATTTTTGGGCCGGGGCTGGGTTTGGACTCACCACCTCCGGCATAAGGGGCCGGTGCCCTACTCCTTTGAGCCACAGGGATCTCCCTGGAAAGGTGTTTTTTTCAGTTTTTTTTCTTTTTTTGAGTCAGTGTCTTGCACTGCTGCCCAGGTTAGAGTGCATTGGTGTAATCATAGCTCACTGCAACCTCCCATGGGCCCAAGTAAACCTGCTCAGGCCTTGCAGAGTGGTAGGCATGAGCCACTGATCCCAGCCTGGACAGGTGTAGATATTGTAGACTTACTCAATTCAACAAATACTTATTGAGTCTTCCCCTATACTAAGCATCTCAGAAGAAGGAGATTTAGGGTTGAAGAGCACAGTGTTGAAGAGATGGTTCCTACCTTCTTTGAAGGTATATGAGTAGCAGTCTGATTACCTAATTCCTTTGTCTGTAAAATGGGATCATACTGCTTCAGGATTGAAGTGATACAAAGTATTTAAAAGAGTACCTGACATATTCTGTTATCCGTTATTGATATTATTGTTGCTGTTATTGAAAGATAAACAGTATTTATTCAGTGATTAGTGAGAACCAGGTATGGTATTTAAGTGCTTTATAAACAGTCACTTATGAGGGAAAGTTATTATCCCTACTTTACATAGAAAGAAACCAAAGCTCACACAAGAAAGGTAACCTGCTTAACATCTCACAACACTCTAAGTCCATTTCTTTTGCTTCCTTATAGTGCTCAGGAGCTGTCCCAGGAAATCAAGGCTTTTCTGACTGGTGTAGATCCCATTCTGGGCCACCAGCTCTCAGCCCGGGAACATGCTCGCTGTGGTCTCCTCTTGCTTCGTTCTTTGCCACCTGCCCGGGCTGCTGTGCTTGACCACTTGAGAGGTGTCTTTGATGAGAGTGTCCGGGCCCACCTGGCTGCCCTGGATGAAAGCCCTGTGGCTGGTCCACCTCACCTTCGTCCACCTCCACCCTCCCATGTTCCTGCTGGGGGACCTGGTTTAGAGGATGTGGTACAGGAAGTGCAGCAGGTGCTGTCTGAGTTTATCCGGGCTAACCCAAAGGCCTGGGCACCTGTGATTAGTGCCTGGTCCATTGACCTCATGGGGCAACTGAGCAGCACATACTCAGGTCAGCACCAGCGTGTGCCCCATGCTACTGGCTCTCTCAATGAACTGCTGCAGCTGTGGATGGGCTGTAGGGCCACACGCACGTTAATGGACATCTATGTGCAATGCCTCTCAGCTCTCATTGGTAGCTGCCCAGATGCGTGTGTGGATGCCTTGCTGGATACCTCTGTTCAGCATTCTCCACACTTTGACTGGGTTGTGGCACATATTGGCTCTTCTTTTCCTGGCACTATCATCTCCCGAGTCCTCTCTTGTGGCCTTAAGGACTTCTGTGTCCATGGTGGGGCTGGAGGTGGAGTTGGTGGTAGTGGTGGAAGCTCTTCTCAAACCCCTTCTACAGACCCTTTCCCTGGATCTCCTGCCATCCATGGAGAGAAACGGGTGCCCAAGATTGCCTCAGTTGTAGGTATTTTAGGACACTTGGCCTCCCGCCATGGAGACAGCATCCGGCGAGAGCTCCTACGAATGTTCCATGATAGCCTGGCAGGGGGCACTGGGGGCCGGAGTGGGGACCCCTCCCTTCAGGCCACAGTTCCCTTCCTATTGCAGCTGGCGGTCATGTCACCAGCTTTGTTGGGCACAGTCTCTGGAGAGCTCGTGGATTGCCTGAAGCCCCCAGCTGTACTGAGCCAGCTGCAGCAGCACCTGCAGGGATTTCCCCGAGAGGAGCTGGACAACATGCTAAACCTGGCTGTACACCTGGTGAGCCAGGCCTCTGGGGCAGGTGCCTACCGCCTGCTGCAGTTCCTGGTAGACACTGCTATGCCTGCTTCAGTCATTACCACCCAGGGCCTGGCTGTGCCAGACACCGTGCGTGAGGCCTGTGATCGGCTAATCCAGCTGTTGCTGCTGCATCTGCAAAAACTGGTTCATCACCGGGGTGGGTCTCTTGGGGAAGGAGTACTGGGCCCACCCCCACTGCCCCGCCCAGTGCCCTTTTTAGATGCGTTAAGAAACCACGTTGGAGAGTTATGTGGAGAGACTTTACGACTGGAAAGGAAGCGCTTCCTCTGGCAGCACCAGCTCTTGGGCCTGTTATCTGTCTATACCCGGCCTAGCTGTGGACCTGAGGCCTTGGGCCATCTACTGAGCAGAGCCCGAAGTCCTGAAGAGTTAAATTTGGCCACCCAGTTATATGCAGGACTGGTGGTCAGTCTCTCTGGCCTTCTGCCCCTGGCCTTCCGAAGCTGCCTGGCTCGAGTGCATGCAGGGACTTTACAGCCTCCATTCACTGCCAGGTTCCTGCGCAACTTGGCACTTTTGGTGGGGTGGGAACAGCAGGGTGGTGAGGGCCCTGCAGCTCTAGGGGCCCGGTTTGGGGAGTCGGCCTCAGCCCATTTGTCTGACCTGGCGCCTCTCCTGCTACATCCTGAGGAGGAAGTAGCTGAAGCTGCTGCCTCCCTCCTGGCCATTTGTCCCTTTCCTCTGGAAGGCTTATCCCCCTCCCAACTCCTGGGACTTGTGAGGGCTGGGGTGCACCGATTCTTTGCGTCTCTGAGGCTGCATGGTCCTCCAGGTGTGGCCTCAGCTTCCCAGCTTCTTATCCGCCTCTCTCAGACCTCCCCAGCTGGGCTCAAGGCTGTCCTGCAGCTGCTTGTTGAGGGAGCTTTACACCGAGGCAATACAGAACTATTTGGAGGAGAAGTGGATGGGGACAATGAGATTCTCTCTGCTGTCTCAGCTCCTTTGGCTTCTGCCTCCCTGTTGGACACTAACCGGCGGCACACTGCAGCTGTGCCAGGTCCTGGAGGGATTTGGTCAGTTTTCCACGCTGGAGTCATTGGCCGTGGATTAAAGCCACCCAAGTTTGTCCAGTCACGAAATCAGCAGGAAGTGACCTATAATACCCAGAGCCTCCTCAGCCTCCTGGTTCACTGCTGCAGTGCCCCTGGGGGTGCTGAATCTGGGGGATGCTGGGGGGCTCCCATCCTGAGCCCAGAGGCAGCCAAAGCAGTGGCAGTGACCTTGGTGGAGAGTGTGTGTCCTGATGCAGCTGGTGCTGAGCTGGCCTGGCCCCCCGAGGAGCATGCCCGGGCCACCGTGGAGCGGGACCTCCGCATTGGCCGGCGCTTCCGGGAACAGCCCTTGCTCTTTGAGCTGTTAAAGCTGGTAGCAGCTGCTCCCCCAGCCCTGTGCTACTGCTCCGTGCTGTTGCGGGGACTGTTGGCTGCTCTATTGGGCCATTGGGAAGCCTCTCGGCACCCTGACACAGCCCACTCACCCTGGCACCTGGAGGCATCTTGTACCCTAGTGGCTGTCATGGCTGAAGGAAGCCTCCTGCCCCCAGCCCTAGGCAATATGCACGAGGTATTTAGCCAACTGGCACCTTTTGAAGTACGCCTGCTGCTGCTCAGTGTCTGGGGCTTTCTCCGGGAGCATGGCCCCTTGCCCCAAAAGTTCGTCTTCCAGTCTGAGCCTGGCCGCTTCATCCGGGACTTCTCCAGGGAGGGTGGGGGTGAGGGTGGAGCCCATCTGGCTGTGCTGCACAGTGTCCTCCACCGCAACATCGACCGCCTGGGCCTTTTCTCTGGCCGTTTCCAGGCACCTCCACCGTCCACTCTCCTTCGGCAAGGGACATAGCCTTTCCTATGCTCCGGAAGGCCAGGGAGGTTGAGCAGTGAGAGAGAGAGAAGGAACTAAGGTGCTACGGAAGGGTGGAGGTTTCTAAGTCTAAGCGCTGTCACTTATTCCCTCCCCCTTTTTTTCTAAATAAAATTTGCCGAGTTGAGAAAACCAGTCCGGTACTTCTGCCTGATGCTGACAGCAAGCAAAGTCGGACAGCGCCTGGCTCTGGAAGATCCTGCCCCTGGCCTGAAGTCCCACCCCTGGAATTCGCTACCGCCAGCTTTTAGAGTGCGTATTCGGCCAATGAGGCGGCCGCCTGACCGCCCTCTGCCCGGGCCAATCAGAGGGCCGGAAGGGGCGGGCACTAAGATACGTGGCTCAACACGCGGTGGGAGGGGAGGTTCGGGGTCAAGGAACAAACCCGGCACAAGATGGCGGCGGTAGCGGCAGTGGCGGCGCGTAGGAGGCGGTGAGGAGCCCAGAACATGGGGGCGCGCCCGGGACGCCCCCATATCCCCCAAGCCCCATAGCTCTCCTTGTATATCCTCTGACACTCTGCCATCCTGGGCTTCGCGAGGAATCTTTGTGTCTTTGGAGGCGGCCTCAGGCACTTCCAGTCTCCCCGCAGTAGATCCGCGCGACGTTGGGGGCTCTTGCCTGTGGGACTCCAGGCTCCTGCTCCGCAGCTCAGGAAGGTTGCAGCTGTGCGCCTTTCTTGGCCTTGGCTGCTCTTAGCCGCCGCCCTCTTCTGGCGGCTTTCGGCGGTCGATGCAGCCGCCTCCTTTCTGCAGTGCGCTGGGCCGTCGGGGCGGGGGAGCAGACGCGGCCTGGCCGTGGTCAAGGCAGCCTGCTGCCCTGCGGCCCCTCCACTTGGTTGGAAACACCGCGACTGCAGTTACTCCTGCACTACTCTTGCTCTATCCCCCGTAGCCCCGGCCCTCTTTCTGCCCTGTCTTCACGTGGACGCCAGCCCTGGCTAGTTCAGTGTCCACGGTTGCTGGGCACGGCCAGGGCGGTATCCAGTAAGTTCACAGTCAGCTTGGATGATGTTGCTCAAACACAACATGTAATTGAATGGTCTGGCCTGCGCTCTCCAGTTTATATTACCGAGACAAAAAAAAAAAAAAAAAAGGTTCGAAACAAACACATCCCTAGCACCACAGAGTTTACTAAGACCTAACGGGACATACTGGGGTGGGAGAGGCTGTAATGTCTGAAGCGTGGATCATAAACCCAACTCGCTGGGAGCCTGTAATTGGAAACAATAAACGGGTGCAACTCATCCTGAGGCTCGTTCCTGACTTTGGCTTATGAACACCTCTTGTTTGGTGTGTGTCAATACATCCATAAGTTCCTAGGTCCTTCCAACAGGTCACATCTGAAAGATTCTTTAGAAATCCTATCCCCATTGAGGTATCTCCAAAGTAGTTTTATAGACTGTGCAAATAGGCCCTAGAGGATATTTATTTTAACTCACTGTACTTGTAATTACTGCTGCTTTGGCCAGATAGACATGGGTCAGTGGCTCAATGTGCCTGCTGCAGTTCCCTCAGTCCTGCATGCCTTGTGGTTGAGTTTTCTGATAGCATTTCTTCTGCTTGTTGTGGTAGTACCTATTCTTGTTTGGATTATTAAATTACATTGCCTGGTCTTTTTCTCACTTTTCTGTCTGACCTGATGTGGAGCAGTCGCTTTGCACATTCTTCCGCAGGTGGAGGATTCTCTGTTCTGTAATCTCCTTTCTTGTAATTTTCTTTACCCTTAGCTTTTAAGCAGATACTGAGGCTAATGGTAGATACCTAGATACAATGTGTATGGTAGACCAAGTCTTTAGTTACCTTATAATAGGTTGTAAGGAAAAAATTTTTTTTTTGGAGACAGTCTCACTACATTGCCCTTGGTAGAGTGCTGTGGCGTCACAGCTCACAGCAATGTCAAACTCTTAGGCTTAAGCAATTCTCTTGCCTCAACCTCCCAAGTTTCTGGGATTACAGTCCCCTGCCACAGCACCTGGCTATTTTTTTTTTTTGTAGTTGTCATTGTTTAGCTGGCCCGGGCTGTATTTGAACCCGACAGCCTGGGTGTATGGGGCCGGCGCTCTATTATGGGTGCCACCTTTTTTTTTTTGAGACAGGGTCTCAAGCTGTCACCCTGGGTTGAATGTGGTGGCGTCATAGCTTTCAGCAACTCAACTCTTGGGCTCAATCGAGCTTCTTGCCTCAGTTTTTCTATTTTTAGTAGAGATGGGGTCTTGCTTTTCGCTCAGGCTGGTCTTGAACTCATGCTTCTTGACCTACCCCCAGCCTCCCAGCGTACTAGGATTATAGGCGTGAGCCACCGTGCCTGGCATGGTTGTAAAATTTTATTACTTAGAACCACTTTTCTACACAACCTACATGAGTCACCAGGATAGCATGTTTAAAATGCAGTGTCTGAGGTTTAGGAGTCTTCATTTAATAAGTACTGCAGATGGTTCTTAACAGACACTGAAATTTGATAACTGTTTAGGGTTTACTTTGAATGAATATATTTTTCTCGCTAACTGTGTAGATGAGCCTATTAGCACCCTTGTTTGTCATTTGATAGCATATTGGAGAAAGTTGAGGAAGTAAGTTTGTGATCACCTTGGGGTGATAGTCCTCAATAAGACAAGCCTGGTTCATCCTGATAGTGATTGGTATGCTGTATTGTGCTTCATGGTAGAGGTGAAGTATGTGGGCCTGGAGTCAGGCAGAAGTGCGTCTGAACCTTTTGATGCCCAGCCGGGCACGGTGGCTCACACCTGTAATCTCAGCACTTAGGAGGCTGAGGTGAGTGGATTGACTGAGCTCATGAGTTTGAGACAACCTGATCAATAGTGAGACCCATCTCTAAAAAATATCTGGGCACCTGTAATCCCAGCTACCTGGGAGGCTGAGGCAAGAGAATCACTTGAACCCAAGAGTTTGAGGTTGCTGTGAGCTAAGATGCCATGGCACTCTGCCAAGGGTGACCAAATGAGACTCTGTCTCAAAAAAAAAAAAAAAAAAAAAACTGATGCCCAGGATGGTGTGGGGGCTGTTTGGGAGGCTGAGGTGGAAAGATCCCTAGAGCTCAGGAAGTTCTAAATCAGAATGAAGAAGAGCAAGAACCTGTCTCTGCTGAAAATAGAAAAATTAGCTGGATGCAGTGATGTGCAACTGTCGTCCCAGCTATTCGGGTGGCACAGGCAGGAGGATTACTTATACCTAGGAATTTGAGGTTGCAGGGAGCTGTGATGACACCGCTGTACTCTAGCCTGGGCAACAGAGTAGGACTCTGTCTCAAAAAACAAAAAATACCCAAACTGATTTCCAGTCCTTTTCTCGGACCAATTAAAACAAAATCTCTGGGCTCGGTGCCTGTGGCTCAAGCAGCTAAGGCGCCAGCCACATACACCTGAGCTGACAGGTTCAAATCCAGTCTGGCCCGCCAAACAACAATGATGGCTGCAACCAAAAAATAGCCGGGCGTTGTGGCAGGTGCCTGTAGTCCCAGCTACTTGGGAGGCGGAGGCAGGAGAGTCGCTTGAGCCCAAGAGTTGGAGGTTGCTGTGAGCTGCGACGCCATGGCACTCTACCCAGGGCAACAGCTTGAGGCTCTGTCTTAAAAATAAAAATCTCTGGAGGTAAGACCAGAGGGCTGATACTTTTAAAAACTGCAGGCAGAATTAAAAACTAGTAGTAATAAAGCAATTACCTAGGCCCCTTGGGGGTACATTAGGGCTCAATACATTTTAGCTGTTGTCATTCTTTTTGGCCTTGGGTAGTAATGGTGGTGACTTGCTTTGAAGATGCAAGAGTGGAGATCAGAGGAACAGGCTACCTGGAGTGGTAGGGTGGTTAAAACCCAAGAAACTTGTGACCAGTAGGCTAGTTGAGTATATGTGTTTAACTTTTTTTTTAAATTTTTATTTTTCAAAGAGAGTCTTTGTCACCCTTGGTAGAGTGCTGTGGTATCACAGCTCACAGCAACCTCCAGCTCTTGGGCTTAGGTGTTTCTCTTGCCTCAGCCTCCCGAGTAGCTGGGACTACAGGCCCCCGCCACAATGCCCGGCTGTTTTTTGTTGCAGTTTGCATGGGGCCAAGTTTGAACCTGCCACCTTCGGTATATGGGGCTGGTGCCCTACTCACTGAGCCACGGGCACTGTCCCATGTTTAACTTTTTAGCTCTACATCCACCAGACACCTTGCCCAGGGAAAGCCACAGCTTGCTTTGTATCTGTCTTTCATACACATGGTACTACCATTTCCTCTGGGACCGTCACTGCTCCTTTCCTCTGAGAGGCTGATGTAACTAGAGTCAATACCAGAGCCTCTGAAGGCCAAAAATTCTTTAGTCTATTCTTTCATAGGGAAGAGGTGACTGAATGAACTCCTTAGTCCTGATTAATTTTTTTTTTTTTAAAGGTTAACCAATTTTATTTTTATTTTATTTTTTGCAGTTTTTGGCCGGGGCTGGGTTTGAACCCGCCACCTCTGGCATATGGGGCTGGTGCCCTCCCCACTGAGCCACAGGTGCCGCCCCTCAGTCCTGATTATTAACTCTATGTTTATTCTGCCTTCTTTTCTATTTTATGTGACTCTGTCTTTCTTCCCTCTTCCCTGAGCTGTCTTCTAGAATTTTTTTTTTTTTTGGTTGAGACAAAGTGTCACTTTGTCACCCTTGGTAGAGTACCGTGGTATCACAGCTCATAGCAACTTACAGCTCTTGGGCTTAGGCAATTCTCTTGCCTCAGCCTCCTGAGTAGCTGGGACTACAGGCGCCTACCACAACGCTTGACTATATTTTTGTTGCAGTTTGGCTGGGGCAGGGTTTGAACCCTTAGTACATGGGTTGACACCCTACTCATGACCCACAGGCACCGCCCTGTCTTCTAGAATTCTGACAGGGAAAAGCTTTTTCTTCTAAAGGTGGGGCCCTTCCTGACCCCTGTGCTGATGGTTCCTTTTTTCTTTTTCTTTCTCTAGGTCTTGGGCAAATTTGGTACTAGTTTGTTTAGGGGTCTGCCTGGGGATTAGCCTTGCTGTGGATAGAAGCAATTTTAAGACCTGTGAAGAGAGTTCCTTTTGCAGGTATGATATGTCTGAAAGAATGGGATGGAAAGTAGTGTAATGTGGGAGGTGTATGTGGATAGATGGGGCAGCTTGAGGACGCTGCAGGTGATAGAAAGACCTAGGAACATTATAGGTGCTCCTCCTGCCCCTTCTTACTTCTTACCTGTTCCACTTGGCAGGCGGCAGCGAAGCATACGGCCAGGCCTTTCTCCATACAGAGCCTTGCTGGACTCTATGCAGCTTGGTCCTGATTCCGTCACAGTCCATCTGATCCATGAGGTCACCAAGGTCAGGCAAGACAAGGAAGAGTTTTGGTAGGGATTGGGGAAATGGCTGAAGGGTAATTTGGGAGGGGGGAACTCGTAGCCAACATCTTTCCTGCCTAATCTTGGGAATTTTGCTTTATAAACAAATCTTATGTCCCTTAGGCAAAGGCCTCAAAGGAAGGGACCCCCTTCAGAAGGGAATGTGTTCGGAGGACATTTCATGGTGTAGTACCTCTCCTTTCTTTATATCCAAACCTTTGTCTCCACAGGTGTTGCTGGTGCTGGAACTCCAGGGACTTCAAAAGAACATGACTAGAATTAGGATTGATGAACTTGAACCCCGGAGACTGCGATACCGTGTACCAGATGTTTTGGTGGTTGATCCCCCTACTGCTCGGTAAATTTTTCCTAAGAAACACATCTATCTTGGCTTGGCGCCTGTGGCTCAACAGGCTAAGGCGCCAGCCACTTACACCTGAGCTGGTGGGTTCGAATCCAGCCCGGGCCTGCCAAACAACAATGATGGCTGCAACCAAAAAATAGCTGGGCGTTGTGGCAGGCGCCTGTAGTCCCAGCTACTTGGGAGGCAGAGGCAGGAGACTCGCTTGAGCCCAGGAATTGGAGGTTGCTGTGAGCTGGTGATGCCACGGCACTCTATCCAGGGTGACAACTTGAGGCTCTGTCTCAAAAAAAAAAAAAAAGAAAAACATCTATCTCCATGTCCCTTTTTTAAAATTGTTGTGACAAAGTCTCTGTGCCCTGAGCAGAGTGGAAGAGTGCAGTGGCGTCATCATAGCTCGATGCAACCTCAGATTTCTGAGCTGCAGGCATTCTGCTGCCTCAGCCTCCAGAGTTGCTGTCATTGGCGGGAACTATCCTGCCAGTGCCAGCCCTGGTGTATATGACTGGCACCCTAACCACTGAGCTATGGGCACTGAGCCAAATAGTCATATTTTTTTCCTCACTAATCTGAAATGCCACTTCTGTTACATTTCAAAGTAAGGATTCTTGGGTCTTTTTCTGAGGTCTTTATCTGTTCAGTATTCTGGGTTCCTTTGATCAATTTGTCTATACTGGCTCGGCGCCTGTGGCTCAATGGGCTAAGGCGCCAGCCACGTACACCTGAGCTGGCAGGTTCGAATCCAGCCTGGGCCTGCTAAACAACAATGATGGCTGCATCCTAAAAATGGCCGGGTGTTGTGGCGGGCGCCTGTAGTCCCAGTTACTTGGGAGGTGGAGGCAAGAGACTCGCTTGAGCCCAGGATTTGGAGGTTGCTGTGAGCTGTGATGCCACAGCATTCTATCCAGGGTGACAGCTTGAGGTTCTGTCTCAAAAAAAAAAAAAAAAATTTTTGTCTATACTTGCACTGTTATCACATTGCCTATTGCTCTTAGCAGGCCCCCTTCTTCTGAAGTGCAGTGACTCCTTTTGGCCCTTTGTACTTCCTTATATTCCTTTTGATCTCTTTCCCAGGCTTTCTATCTCTGGCCGTGACGACAACAGTGTGGAGCTAACGGTGGCTGAGGGCCCCTATAAGATCATCTTGACAGCACGGCCATTCCGCCTTGACCTGCTAGAAGACAGAAGCCTTCTGCTCAGTGTTAATGCTCGAGGACTCTTGGAGTTTGAGCACCAGAGGGCTCCCAGGGTCTCGTGAGTACAGGGGTTGGGACTGTAGGGAAAGTAGTGTGAAAGAGTCTAGGGTGTTGTGGGGTCTGGCATTGGGTTCCTGGGAGGAGACAGGGTGGTAAGACATTGAGAGAGGGGCTGGGGGCTGGGAGAAGCTGTGTTAGGGAGGGTAGAAATCAGACCTGGGTTGCAGTTTTCTCCATTTCCTGTACAGACCAGGAGGCAGTCACTTTTGTCCCTGAGCTGTACCCTGGGCATCTCCTCCCCTCTTCCCCTTCTCACATCATCACATTTCCCAGATTTATTTTCTTCCTATTTATTTATTTATTTATTTTGGTTTCTTTTCCCCCCATCTCTGGAAGTTTGTCGACTGAAACTCACTTTTATGTTTCTGTTTTTGTGTTGGTTTTGTGCCTCCTTTTCCCCTTCCCTACCCATCTCCTCCTGCCCCAGTTTCTCGGATAAAGTTAGTCTCACACTCGGTAGCATGTGGGATAAGATCAAGAACCTTTTCTCTAGGTAAATCCACAACCACTGGTACTGTATCTGTTCCTCTGCCCTTACCCACCCTTCACTCTAACCCACAAGGGTAGGGGCCCAGCTCCTTCCATGCCTTGCCCTTCACTTGGCCTTCTTTCCTTAGCTATGTGGTATCTTTTCCCCCATTTTCTGTTTGCCTGGTTGGGAACCCCCTGGGAGAAGGAAGAGAAATTGTTTAAAGTCTGTAAGGCATGTAGGGAGCTTACTGCTTTGCCAAGGGGTGGGTGGAGAGATGCTGCCTTTTGCTAGGATTCCTTGCTCTCAGCTGGGGTGTAGCTGAGGTTCTAGGCAGAGCTGCGTGCCAGCTGTCCTTGAAAGCATTCTTTGGCAGAACCTCTTGAAGTCTCTATGTGTCTGTCTGTAGAGGCTTGGTATAGTATGACCCATCTGCCTTTGAAAGACCCTAGGAGGCTGTAACCTAATAAGGTCATTTGGGACCAGAGTCTCTCAGTGGAGGCAGCAGAGCCAAGATTGGCATTCAGAACCCAGGCTCCTGAACCATCCTGCCTGTCTCTTTTGGGATACTGGCAGAGGCTGGTGATTTGGGCCTATGTGTGGAAAACACCTCCTGGTGGCATTTACTCCTCATTTCGCTTTCTCATTTCTTTCCCCATCCTTTGCCAACTTACCTGCTCACTAGGGGTCCCTCTTCAAGCTTTAACATTCAGTCCCTTCTACCAATTCCTTCGTTCCTTTGGACCCTTGGCTCTCTATTCCCCTACCCCTCCTTCCACTAGCCCCTCGTCCCTGTCCCTTCTGGATTGGAGCAGACAGCTCTCCTACCTTCCAGGCAAGGATCAAAAGACCCAGCTGAGGGTGATGGGGCCCAGCCTGAGGAAACACCAGGGGATGGTGACAAGGCAAGTCGGAGGGCATGGGTGGATGGAGGATAGGGCTGGCTGGGAGGCTGGATGGGAATGGCCCACAAGAAACTTGAGCTTAGTCTTGCCATTAGGGATGGAATTTAGAAAATGGGAATGGGAAGAGAGAAAACTGGTATATGATTGGGTAGTGGTCCACTTTCCTCCTTACAGCCAGAGGAGACCCAGGGGAAGGCAGAGAAAGATGAGCCAGGAGCCTGGGAGGAGACATTCAAAACGCACACTGACAGCAAGCCCTATGGTGAGGGGCTGGGAGAGCCTTGGGCAGGGGCACAAGGAGTCCTTGCCAAGCAGTAGCTCTGGAGCCTGTTCTTTGCTTTTTGTCCCTTCCAGGCCCCATGTCTGTGGGTTTAGACTTCTCTCTGCCAGGCATGGAACATGTGTATGGGATCCCTGAGCATGCAGACAACCTGAGGCTGAAGGTCACAGAGTGAGTCCCATGATGACATCAGCATTGGATGTGGAGGGGCAAAAAGAAATTGGGGCACTGGGGAGCTGTGCATGAAGATTGTTTACTCCAGACAATCATGGATCATGTCTTATGCCCAGATCACCTTTGGTGATCACAAAAATCTTTGAGAAAGGGCAGAGAAGCCAGTTCTTATCTCTTACCTATGTCTGTGGGATGGGGGTTGTATGTGCTGCAACCTGGGGCCAATTATCTGCTCAAGCCTGTCTTGTCTGTCTGCAGGGGTGGGGAGCCGTATCGTCTCTATAATTTGGATGTGTTCCAGTACGAGCTGTACAACCCGATGGCCCTGTATGGGTCTGTCCCTGTGCTCCTGGCACACAACCCTCATCGGGACTTGGGCGTCTTTTGGCTCAATGCTGCAGAGACCTGGGTTGATATATCCTCCAATACTGCAGGGAAGGTGAGAGCAGAGGTGCAGGGAGAAGAGGGAGTGAGCTTTCCAGTCTTTGAGACACATGGGTATACTAGGGGCATTAGTTTTGAAGAGCCTGGAAAAATAGTGTATGTGGGTGAAAGAAGGGGCCTTGGACCTGATGTGCATTTGAGTTCCCCAGTCACTCCTAGAAGACACATACTAATGGGGCAGGTATTTCCCTCTCTGAACTTATTACCAGTACATTGTATGCTAGATAGGCACTCTTCTAGGTGCTGGGGATATAGTGCTAACTGAGGTTTGAAAGATCCTGACTGCCAGGGAAGAAGACGGCTGTTAATCATGTAACAAAGGGCTCGGCGCCTGTGGCTCAGCGGGCTAAGGTGCCAGCCACGTACACCCAAGCTGGCGGGTTTGAATCCAGCCCAGGCCCGCCAAACAACAATGACGGCTGCAACCAAAAAGTGGCTGGGCGTTGTGGCAGGCGCCTGTAGTCCCAGCTACTTGGGAGGTGGAGGCAAGAGACGTGCTTGAGCCCAGGAATTGGAGGTTGCTGTGAGCTGTGATCCCACAGCACTTTATCCAGGATGACAGCTTGAGGCTCTGTCTCAAAAAAATAAATAAATAATAAAAAATAAAAAATATCATGTAACAAAGAAGGCAAGATAAATTCAGGGGTGGTAAGTGCTAACTAACAAAGATAAGAAACAGTTATGGGGAGGCTGTTTTGTTTTAGATAGTCTGGTCCAGAAAAGCCTCCCTGAGGAGACAACATTTAATCTCAATCAAAGGGATTCATAGGAGCTAAGTATGTGTGGACTCTGAGGAGAAACTTGCAATTTTAGTCTTGGGGTTGGTTTAGTCGTGGGTTTGGATGCGAGAGCAAGTGTCTGACCTCTCTCTGGTTCCCTATACAGACCCTGTTTGGGAAGATGCTGGACTACCTGCAGGGTTCTGGGGAGACTCCACAGACAGATGTTCGCTGGATGTCAGAGACTGGCATCATTGATGTCTTCCTGCTGCTTGGACCCTCCATCTCTGATATCTTCCAGCAGTATGCTAGTCTCACAGGTACATGGTATCCCTGCTGTGTTAGCAGACAGCCTCATTTTTCTGCCTTCTTCCTGAGGGGTGATTCTATAATTCTACATATTTTCAGAGGTCCCATGCCCCAGCTTGTACCCTTCAGCCTCCTTCAATTTCTAAGTATTGGGCCTGATTCCCATTGTGACCCCCATCCCTTGACGAACTTACAGGGACCCAGGCATTGCCCCCACTCTTCTCCCTGGGCTATCACCAGAGCCGTTGGAACTACCGTGACGAGGCTGATGTGCTAGAAGTGGATCAGGGCTTCGATGATCACAGCCTGCCCTGTGATGTCATCTGGTTGGACATCGAGCATGCTGATGGCAAGCGGTACTTCACCTGGGACCCTAGCCGCTTCCCTCAGCCCCGCACCATGCTTGAGCAGTTGGCTTCCAAGAGGCGGAAGGTAACATGCTTGGTCTTCTCAGGCTAAGGCTGAGGCATAATGGCCCTAGAGAGCTCTGACCACCCACATTCCTTACTTCCAGCTGGTGACCATTGTGGACCCCCACATCAAGGTGGACTCTGGCTACCGAGTTCATGAAGAGCTGCGGAACCTGGGGCTGTATGTTAAAACACGGGATGGCTCTGACTATGAAGGCTGGTGCTGGCCAGGTAGGCAGGCCCAGAATTGGGGGAGAGGCGATTGGGAGATTAGGGAGATAGAACAGTGGCTCATTTCCCCTTAGAGGGTTTATAGCCAACTTTAATCTCTTCCAGGCTCAGCTGGTTACCCTGACTTCACCAATCCCACAATGAGGGCCTGGTGGGCAAACATGTTCAGCTATGACAATTATGAGGTAGGGAAGGCCTTGCCCTGGATCTGCATCTATTTTTATCACTCTGCTACCCTGAATCAGTTTTTCTCTGCTTGCCAACCCTGTTTTGGCAATGTATCAGAAGGATTTGATGATCCTGGGAGGGCCCTGAAAAATGTATCTTTATAGATTTCTAGAAAGCTTTCTGCTCTGACAAAATCCTCTTCCTCCCCTCTGTCCTTCTGGCCCCATTTTTCTACCCGTGTTCCCAGGGCTCAGCTCCCAACCTCTATGTCTGGAATGACATGAACGAACCATCTGTGTTCAATGGTCCTGAGGTCACCATGCTCAAGGATGCCCAGCATTATGGAGGCTGGGAGCATCGAGACTTGCATAACATCTATGGTCTCTATGTGGTAAGGGGCGAGCCAGGAGAATTGGTGGAAAGAGGGTAAACAAGGCCCAGAGACTGAGGTCCAGGGAACTTGCAGATGACAGCTCACTTCTGGTCCTCACCCTTTCTCTTCTGTCTTCTCCCAACCCAGCATATGGCGACAGCTGATGGGCTGACACTGCGCTCCGGGGGCATAGAACGTCCCTTCGTCCTGAGCAGAGCCTTCTTTGCTGGCTCTCAGCGCTTTGGTAAGATCTGGAGAATGGAGCTGTGGCAAAAGGGTGTGAAGGCCAAATCACAGGAATCATGGCCTGGGCCTGGCTCTCTGAGGATTCTGTCCACACATACTGTATCCTCCCAGCTGTGCACTTTATATTTTATTTTATTTATGATTATTTATTTTTTTGAGACAGAATCTTTGTCACCTTCAGTAGAGTGCGGTGGCATCATAGCTCACAGCAACTTCAAACTCTTGGGCTCAAGTGATTCTCTTGCCTCAGCCTCCTGAGTAGCTGGGGTTATAGGCACCCGCCACAACGCCTAGGTATTTTTTATGTAATTAATTAATTATTTATTTTTGAGACAGAGTCTCACTTTCTTGCCCTCAGTAGAGTGCTGTGACATCATAGCTTGCAGCAACCTCAAACTCTTGGGCTTAAGCGATTATTTTGCCTCAGCCTCCCAAGTACCTGGGATTATAGGTATTGCCACAATGCCTGGCTATTTGTTTGTTACAGTTGTCATTGTTATTTTTAGCTGGCCCGGGTAGGGTTTGAACCTGCCAGCCTTTGTATATGTAGCTGGCACCCTACCCACTGAGCTACAAGCGCCGTCCCCAGCTATTTTTTCGAGACCAGGTCTTGCTCTTACTCAGGCTGATCTCCAACCCGTGAGTTCAGGCAATCCACCCACCCAGAGTGCTAGGAGTATAGGCATGAGCCACTGCGCCCTTATTTATTTATTTATTTATTTATTATTTTTTAAATTTTTTATTATGTTTTGTTTTTTTTTTAGAGACAGAGTCTCACTTTGTCACCCTTGGTAGAGTGCTGTGGCATCACAGCTCACAGCAACCTCCAGCTCTTGGGCTTAGGCGATTGTCTTGCCTCAGCCTCCCAAGTAGCTGGGACTACAGGCACCCACCACAAGGCCGGGCTATTTTTTTGTTGCAGTTTGGCTGGGCTCAGGTTTGAACCCACCACCCTCGGTATATGGGGCCGGCGCCCTACTCACTGAGCCACAGGTGCTGCTCTATTTATTTATTAAATAAATTTATCCTGGGTAGAGTGCTATGGCGTCATAGATCACAGCAACCTCCAACTCCTGGGCTTAGGCGATTCTCTTGCCTCAGCCTCCCGAGAAACTGGGACTACAGGCGCCCGCCACAACGCCCAGCTATTTTTTTTTGTACAGACAGAGTCTCACTTTATCGCCGTCGATAAGAGTGTCATGGTGTCACACAGCTCACAGCAACCTCCAACTCCTGGGCTTAGGTGATTCTCTTGCCTCGGCCTCACAGTAGCTGGGCCCACAGGCACCCGCCACCACACCTGGCTATTTTTTTGTTGCAGTTCGGCCGGGGCTGGGTTTGAACCCTCCACTCTCGGTATATGGGGCCAGCGCCTTACTGACTGAGCCACAGGCGCCTCCCTCAGCTATTTTTTTGTTGTAGTTTGGCTGGGGCTGATTTCAACCTGCCACCCTCAGTATATGGGGCTGGTGACCTATTCACTGAGCCACAGGTGCTGCCCTATTTTTGTTTTTTGAGAGAGATGCTCACTCTGTTGTCTTGGGTAGAATGCCCAGGCATCATCACAACTTACAGCAACCTCACACTCTGGAGTACCAGTGATCCTCCTTTCTCAGCCTCCCTAGTAGCTGGCACTGCAGGTGCCCACTACAATGCCTGGCTGGTTTTTCTATTTTTAGTAGAGACAGGCTCTTGCACTTGCTCAGGGTAATCTCAAACTGCTGAGCTCAGGCAATCCAACTGCTTCAGCTTCCTAGAGTGCTGAGATTATAGGCGTGAGAACTGCGCCAGGGCTCAAGTGAGTGTTCTTTTGAACTTTGCCATCTTTCTCAGGTCCTGGGGAGCCCAGCACTGATGTGGCATGTCAGAGAGGTCAGCTGTATATATTATAGAAGGCCAAACCCTTTCACTGTGTGCAAGCTCCCTTCTCTTTGTTTTCCTTAGGAGCTGTGTGGACAGGGGACAACACTGCTGACTGGGACCATTTGAAGATCTCTATCCCTATGTGTCTCAGCTTGGGGCTGGTGGGACTTTCCTTCTGTGGGGGTAAGAGGGCTGGGAATTTGGGATCATCTTTTGATGAGAGAGGGGTAAAGTAGAGGGCACTAGGACCTACGCAAGAGCAAAGAGCTGAGAGTCCAGGGTGGGGTCCTGGGAAGCTCCTCAGGCAGCATCTCTTCTTTACTTTGTTTTCTAACCTGTTTTCTCTTTCAGCGGATGTCGGTGGCTTCTTCAGAAACCCAGAGCCAGAGCTGCTTGTACGCTGGTACCAGATGGGTGCCTATCAGCCATTCTTCCGAGCACATGCCCACTTGGACACTGGGCGACGAGAGCCATGGCTGTTACCGTCTCAGCACCATGACACAATCCGAGATGCCCTGGGCCAGCGGTATTCCTTGCTGCCCTTCTGGTATACCCTCTTCTATCAGGCTCATCGCGAAGGCATTCCTGTTATGAGGTACGGCTTTCAGTTGGGTCTTTGGAGACTGGGATGAGGTGGCTGGGAGTCATGAGGGTCTGGGCTGTATCTCTGGGCCTATTTTTTCACTCACCAGGGCATTATAAAGGAGGGAATCTGAACTCAAGGTCGAGAGTGAAGGGGAAGGCTGGGGCCTGTAACTAGCACTTTGGGAGGCTGAGGCAGGAAGATCACTTGAGGCCAGGAGTTTAAAATCAACTGGGGCAGCTCGGTGACTGTGGCTCAGCGGGCTAAGGCGCCAGCCACGTACACCTGAGCTGGCGGGTTCGAGTCCAGCCCGGGACCGCCAAGCAACAATGGCTGCAACCAAAATATGGCCGGGCGTTGTGGTGGGCGCCTGTAGTCCCAGCTACTTGGGAGGCGGAGGCAGGAGACTCGCTTGAGCCCAGGAATTGGAGGTTGTTGTGAGCTGTGATGCCACAGCACTCTATCCAGGGTGACAGCTTGAGGCTCTGTCTCA
>CAUYRH010047598.1:0-10638 GCA_963574655.1 Perodicticus potto | reverse complement strand
CTTTCTACTGCCATAAACAGTGGACTCTCTGGCTATACCAGTTATCAGGACCTCAGTCAGTGGACCTTTGGGTCCCTTCCACACTTAACAACATTCATCTACAAGTTGTGTGGACACATGTTTTGGCTCCCCTGCTGTTGGACTTTACTCTCAGAGGTGACTAGCTGACTTCAGCATCTCTCTGCCTTGTTCTCTGTCCTCCCTGCCTCATCCGTCTCCGGTCATCATAGCCTCATCCATTCAGACCTGTACACAATCTCACCTTCTTTGTGAAGCTTTCTCTAACTGTTCTCTCATTGATCTTACATTCAGCAGCTGTGGTCTGGTCTGGGTGAAACGATTTAAACTTTAATTATGCATTGCTTTTATTTTTTTACAAGAAAGTTCAATTTTGGGGGGGTTTTTTTGAGACAGAGTCTCGCTCTGTCACCATTGGTGGAGTGCTATAGCATCATCATAGCTCACAGCAAGCCTGCCACAATGCCCGGCTTCATTACCTACAGGAGCCTGCCACAATGCCCGGCTATTTTTAGAGACAGGGTCTCACACTTGCTTAGTCTGGTCTCGAACCTGTGAGCTCAGTCAATCTACCCACCTCGGCCCCCCAGAGTGCTGGGATTACAGGCGTGAACCACCGGGCCAGGCCCAATAGTTAAATCTTGTCTAATTACATCCACGTAAGGAGGAACTAATATTTCAGCACGTCATTTATCCTTGCGTATATTGAAAATGTTTTAGTTTAACAGCTGTTCGGATAAAATTAAAAGCTGTGTACCATATCAACAATTTCTTCTGTGAGATGTTGACCTAATAAAGCTTTTATTTGAAATGGATTTTAAGCAATTAAATATAAAATTGAAACTAAAAAAAAAATAAATAAAAAAAATAAAAAGGAGTCTCATCTACTCTGTTGAATGAGGCTTCCTGCTAAAAGGGGAGGCGTAGCTTGCAGGGTCAGACAAAAAGAAAGGTTTTAGAAGGTAAGAAAGTAAATTAGCAGAGTGGGAAGAAAAGTTGAATGACGACATAAAGGAGCCCTTGCATGATTTTGGTGACTAACTAAATTCAAACCATAAATTACATATGATTAAAAAGACAAAATTGATGGAACAGCAACCTTGGTGCCAGAGAAAAACAAAAGTAGATGCCAGCCACAGGGGTCTTTCCTAAGATATAAAGTTTCAGAAAAAAAAGGGCTGGGTCTTGGAAATAGCAAATCAAGGGGCTCAGAATGAATTGTGGTCAATAAGACTATCTAGAAGTCTCTGAAGAAATGAATGAGGCACAAATGAGTAGGAAAACAAACCATATTTAACAAGTTGAAGAAACATGGTCGGGTTGTACTACAGGTGCAAGTTGGATCTAATTGAATTAAGTTGGAACCCAAACTGGGAAAAATACATGGAAACAGAGATCCTTATTAATGTTGGGTTTTTTTGTGTTTTTTTTTTTTTTTTTTTTTTTTGCACATAACAAATGTTGGCATTCTAGTTTAATGGAATGATACAGGAACACAGTTTATGCTGACAAACTTTCAGTTACATCAACTTTTGTGACTCCTTGGGTCTTCCTTTCTGGCTTTAAAATAACCACCCAATGGTGCCATGTCCTGCACTTATTCTGACCTAAAGCACTGGCTGCAAAGTATTCCTTACTGGACCAAAATGTGAGGTGGACAAGAGAAATAAGCGAGAAATCCAGTCTGGTTTAGTTTGTCTTTGATTTGAAACTTAAGGCTTTGAAATGATAACATCTCCAGCACCCTAAATGAGTCTGAGTAGTTCTACCAGTAATTAAGTGATTAATTAGAGAGAATAACTGATTAACTTATTAAAGCACTCTGTTTTGAAATCTTAAAGAACTTTGTTGAAACAAAGGCGGTAAAGTCTACCAATAAAATGAACTAAGACTTTGAGATCAAGCAGAGGTAACACGCTGAAAATTGGTAGTGGATAAAGCTGATACTGCATTACAAATTTTCTCTGAGAAAATGTCAGGGAGCAGGATTTAGCACTGTTAAGAAATAAAAGGTACTTATTTTAATTAAAAAGCAGTTAAATGACTATGTATTAATTAAAGACATTCTGAAATTATCTTTAATTTTACAAAAACAAATTTATAGTTTTATAAAGAACATTACTTATTTTAATTTTTAATAACACACTCCACATGCATATTTTTTTCATTATAGAAAAGAATACATTGTAGTGAGCTATGATGCCCCTACACCTGGACAACAGAGTGAAACTCTGTCAAAGAAAAAAACAAAAGAAAAGAAAGAATACAAATGTTAATTGCTGATTTTGCGTCAAAGTAATAAAAGGGAACTAATTAATAAACCAAATATATATACTTTTTATTTTGAGACAGAGCCTCAAGCTGTCACCCTGGATAGAGTGCCGTGGCATCACAGCTCACAGCAACCTCCAATTCCTGGGCTCACGCGAGTCTCCTGCCTCCACCTCCCAAGCAGCCGGGACCACAGGCGCCCGCCACAACGCCTGGCCATTTTTTTTGGTTGCAGCCACCACTGTTGTTTGGCGGTTCCGGGCTGGATTTGAACCCGCCAGCTCAGGTGTATGTGGCTGGTGCCCCAGCCCATTGAGCCACAGGCGCCAAGCCTAAACCAAATATGTTTACACAACACAAACACACACATACACTTGAAGTGACTTAGAGGATTATTTCTATGTAAAGACTCCATAAAAAAATTTAGTCTCTCTCTAAAACAATAAAAATGAAACAGATTAAAAACAAACAAAAAAGAAATGAAATCATTTTTCAATAAATCATTGAAATCATTTTTCAAACAAACAAACAAAAAAGAAATGAAATAATTTTTCAACAGAAGGAGGAAATAAGTCCAGACAGTATCAATGAGGAAATTTGCAAGGACTAAACTTAAATGGACATATGTAAAAAAATGCTAGGAACACATCTTATTACTTTGTAATTACAAAGCTATATTAGCATTGTAATTACATGGTGTATAGGTAGTACTTAGTTTATATGTAGTACACGGGTAGAGAGGTAAGCCATTACCTGCCCAAGCACTGATCCTTAACCACAGGCTATGTGATAGGGATGTTGGCGTGGTGAAAATTAGACAGCAGGTGTGATATAGAACATTGAGGGTAAGTATACATTTATACACATTTGTAGACATCCGGCAAAGTCCAAAGTGTTTCAAGATAGCAACATTCCCTGAGCTATTTAAAGAACACCCCTTCCCTGGAACAGCCTATTCTTTGTGTGTCGCTAAGAGTACATTAAATCACTAAGTCTTGTGGATCTATGAGGGGCAGCAGAGAGCAGGGGATTGAATAAGGGATAGTGTAGAACCACCATGCTTGTAAAAACTAGGTATTGTTTCTTAGTAAAATCAAAAATGCTGGAGAAAAATCAGACATACAAGGCTGAAATTTGGAGAAAACAAACTCATAATACACAGCCTGACTTAAGACTGGGGACGTCCCAAAACTGCAGATCTTGGCAAGGGCATGGAGAAAAGGAATTTACACTATCCGTGGGATTGCAAAGTGATACAGCCTCTTTGGAAAGAAGTGAAGAATCCTCAATGAACTAAAAGCAGATCTTCCGTTTGATCCCACAATCCCATCACTAGGTATCCAGTGAAAAAAAAAAGCATTATAAGGGCACAGAATGTTTATCACAGCTAAATTTATAATCTCTAAGAAGTGGAATCAATACAACTGCCATTTACATATGAATGGATTAATAAATTGTGGTGTAGGTATACCATGAAGACTATTCAGCCAAAAAAAGACTTTATATCTTTTGTATTTATCTGCATGAAGCTGGAGAACATTCTACTTAGCAAAGTACCACAAGAATGGAAAATCAAGAATCCAAGACACTTGATACTAATATGAAACTAGTAGATGAACAAATACACACCCACACAAGAGAAAAACACAATTAAACTCAAATGAGGGGAGAGGGAAGAGGGAGGAAGGAGGAGAACTAATGAGCTCTCACCTAATGGGCACAGTGTAAGGGTATGTGGCACACCTCCTAGGTAAGGGGCTCAACTACAACTTGGACCCTACCTAATAAATGCAAACAATGTAACCTAAATTTCTGTGCCCTCATATTAATCTGAAATAATTTTTTTTATTGCTGGGGATTCTTTGAGGGTACAAAGAACCAGGTTATGCTGCTTGCATTTGTTAGGTAAAGTCTCTCTTATAATTGTGTCTCAGCCCCCAAGAGATGTGTCACACACGGTGACCTCCCACCCACCTTTTCCCTTCTCTTTCTCTGCTCCCCTATTCCCCCACCTGCCACCATGGACTAGCATCAATTGTCCTTATATTAGAATTGAGTACATTGAATTCTTGCTTCTCCATCTTGTGATGCTTTACTAAGAAGAATGTGTCTCAACTCCATACAGGTTAATACAAAAGATGTAAAGTCACCACCTTTTTGGTGACTGAATAGTATTCCATGGTATACATATACCACAGCTTGTTAATCCATTCCTGAGTTGGTGGGCATTTAGGTTGTTTCCACAATTTGGCAATTGCAAATTGAGCTGTGATAAACAATCAAGTGCAAATGTCCTTGTCATGAAAGATTTATTTTCTTCTGAGTAGATACCTAGTAATGGGATTACAAGATCAAGTGGAAGGACTAGTTTGAGTTCTTTTCAGATTCTTCATACTTCCTTCCAAAAAAGGTTGTATTAGTTTGCAGTCCCACCAGCTGTGTAAACTGTTCCCTTCTTTCCACATCCACACCAGCATCTTCAGCTTTGGGACTTTGTGATGTGGGCCATTCGTACTGGGGTTAAGTGGTACCTCAAGGTAGTTTTGATTTGCATTCCTCTGATAATGAGGGATGCTGAGCATTCTTTCATGTTTGTTAGCCATTTGTCTGTCTTCTTTAGAAAAGGTTCTATTCATCTCTCTTGCCCATTGATACAAGGGATTGTTGAAATAAATTTTTTTTAAAATACCTGAGTCTTCACTGATAATCCGTGCAATCATCCCAGGATATTAACTATAATCTATACTTGAAATTTGCTAAAAGAGTAGATCTTAATTGTTTTCACACAAAGTAAAAACGTAAACCTTAATTGTTCTCAGCAAAAAAAAAAAAAAAAATAAAGAAACAGGTAAACAATGAATAATATCACTGGAGTGATAAAGCTATAGGGCTTTCTAAAGAAAAGATGGAACAAAATGAAGATTCTCAGTATCAAACATTCTCTTCAACATTGTTTTGGATTTTCTAATAAATATAAGAAGACACAATGTGATGTAAAAAGTTTTAAAAAAGGAAAGGAAGAAAATTATTTTTAGAAGATATGACAAGATTGTTTACATAGAGAAATACAAAAGAAAACATAGATAAATTATTAAATGAGTAAAGTTTACTGAAATAAAACAGAGTAATAAACAAATATTAATGATAATTATTTTTACAATCAAAAATAATTTTTAAAAAATTAGAAAATGTACATTTTAACTTATACCATCTAAAAGAAGAAACAAAATTATTGTACATACAAAAATAAATCTATCAAAAAAGAGACATGACTTTTAAGGAAAATTACCAAACTTTATTAAAAAAATTTTCTTAAAAGCCTAAATAAATGGGGAAATACGTCAGAAAATGACTAAGAAAGTTTTTCATGGTGAAATCATCTCTTTTTCAATTAGTAAATAAATTTATTTCAATAATGATCAAAATTACAACAAAGTATTTCACGAACATTGACAAGCAGATTCTAACCACGGAATTGAAAAGGGCTAAGGCTGACATAGGTCAGCCACATTTGGTGTATTAGAGGAAGAAAAAAGGTGTGAAAGAGGAGAAGGGAGAAGAGATGGTGCACTTCGTGTAACAGTAAACACTTGTATGTCCCTACTTATAAACACTGTAGTGTGGAATGAAGTATTGCAAGTAGATCTGAGAGAGAATATCCGAGAAGGGTGAGGTCTGGGAGAACAAGTCTTCTCAAGGAGACCACAAGGATACACTTGCAGGGTCCTCTCCATGGTGACTCAGCTCTTAGGAATTTGTAAACTTAACTTCCTGGAACATGGAAATTTCCAAGTTCTGTGAAATACTGTAGTTCTGTAGGGGCTGGAATAGCATCTCCCACTTGATTCAAACTGGCCAATAAGAAGGGTACCTGTGGGGTGGAACTTATTGACTGTTGATAAAAAGGGAAAGATCAACACCGCAAGGGAGCGTGGCCATTTGGAATTCTATGCCGTAAGCTCCCAGCTGATGAATAAAGCCCTTCCCTTTATAAACGTGGTGTTTGGGTGCTCTTTCTCTCCGTTGGGTCTTGTCTTCTTGCAACAGATCAACAGAACAGAATCTACAACTCAGAAATAACACGTACATCATGACAAAAGTGATAGTCTCAACAGTGGTGAAATAATGGAACACTAACCAACATTTTAAGGACAAAATTGAAGGGACAATGGTTATACATTGTTTTAGAAAAGATAAAAATTAATTTCTATATCTCAATACACACAAGAGTAAATTGCACCTGATTTCAAAAGTGCTTGTAAAATGAAAACCAAAATTGCTTGATGAAAACATTAAAGAATAATTTATGATGTTAAAGAAGAATATTGTTAACAGGGCTCAAATGACTGTAATAATAAATAAAAATGTTTTTTAAAGTATGCATTCTTAAAATTTTGACAAAGGGCACCATTAAAAAAGTCAATCATGTTATTAACTGAGAAAAGATATCAGTCATGCAAAGAGTTGGTATAAAAAATAAAATTAAATAAAATGCCACATATAACTCTGTAAAATAAAGGCTAAAAATTAGAACAGGAACAAAGGATATAAACAAGCAGTTCACAGGGGAAGAAAGCGGAATAGTCAGTAAATAAATGAAAATAAAGTTAAAACCACAATGAAATGGCATTTTTTAGCCACAATTTTTTTTTTTTTTTTTTTTTTTTTGGAGACAGAGCCTCAAGCTGTCCTGGATAGAGTGCTGTGGCATCACAGCTCACAGCAACCTCCAACTCCTGCGCTCAAGCGAGTCTCTTGCCTCTGCCTCCCAAGTAGCTGGGACTATAGGCACCCACCACAACGCCCGGCCATTTTGGGGTGGCAGCCATCGTTGTTTGGCAGGCCTGGGCTGGATTCAAACCTGCCAGCTCAGGTATACATGGCTGGCGCCTTAGCCCATTGAGCCACAGGCGCCGAGCCTTTTGGCCACACTATTAACAGAAGTTTAAAAGTCTAACATAGCCACATGTTGACAAGGGTATAGGAAAGTAAGGCCCTTGGTACATTGTCACTGTGAGTTGACTGGAATTGATACAGACACTACAGATAGCAGTTTGGCCATGCTCAGTAAATTTGGAATAGGCTCACTAAATTACCAGGAAATTTTATTTCTTGATAAATTTACACATAGGTATACATGCACACATACGTGCACACAGAGACACGCATGCATAAGATAAGCATGGTCTGACAATTAAGTCTGTAAACTCATCCTAGAAAACATGTTACATACCTCACTGCTGAATATTACTATGGTTACCTTCAAAGTATGCCCCTTGGGAAGCTGTGCACCAACACCAATGCCATGTCCACTCTTCAGAGCAATTTTGGAACTTTTTTCTGGAAAAGGTATCAAAGTTGTCATTATATTAACCTTGATGTCCTGAATGTCACCAAAATGTCTTTTTTCAATATTTCTTTTATCATTAGGCAAAGAAAAAAGTCACTCTAGGCAAGATTAGGTGAGTAGGGAAGGTATTTCAATACATTTATTTGTTTACTGGCTAAACACTTCCTCATAGACATTGCTGTGTGAGTTGGTGCGTTGTCGTGATGCAAGAGCCACACCTTTCTCATGCCAAGATTTTTAGTTAAGATTTTCCTGTTTCTCTATCAAGTTTACTTGGTTGACTATGCTTCTCACAGTCACCCAACAATTTTGACATATAATTCAGTGAATTTTTGCAGTATTTTCATCAGTTCTGCCCCTTACTAGTCCCTATGACCTCCCTTCATCAGTGACGCTTTCTCTTGCCCCAGAAAAATAGTTAATATATTTGTATACTGCAGTTTTTTTCATGGTATTATCTCTATAATCTTGGACTAACATGTCCCTGATTTCACTTCCACTCTTGCCAAGTTTAACAAGAAATTTAATTTTTGTTAGGTGCTGTAATTCAAGCTCTGACACTCTCATGATAGCACACAAAAGTACAGAATAGCAATAAGGAACACCACTCAACAACACATTGCCACACAATGACAAGAACCCAACTGTGAGACGCTGATGTGCCAAGGTTATGAAACCTTACCGAGATGTTTGTTCAATGCTTCCAACATAAGCACACAGTGACAAGTTCACAAACTTAATTGTCAGATCTTGTATAAACACTCTTATGTTCTGTAAGAAAATACATGATGAAATTTGGGGGTGGTTAAGAAAAATATAGTGGGAGCAACTGAAAAAATAGTCCTTTCATAACGGAATGTAATATAGTGGTTTAATTAACAAACTAGAACTCTTACACATAAACATCTGCAGTTTTCAAAGTATAATGATAAATTTTAAAAGCTAATTGCACAGGGATACAGACAGTATGAAATGCTTATGTACATTTTAACTGTGCTAAAAACAATAGTATATAGAGTTTACAGATAAACATTTACTGCATAAAAATGTACATGGGAGAAATGTATACCATCTTCAGGATAATTACCTTTGAAAAGGAAAAAGAAACAAAAGACGAAGATAGAGTAGGGGTAGACTAGGGCTTTCACTGCTCCCATAGAATTATTTTTCTGTTTTTAAGAGAACTTAATCATTATGACAGAATGATAACATTTAATTACTGCATCACATCTAATATGATGTAATATGACAACTGTCCCTCTTGTACATGCTTTATAAATATCACTTGATTTTGTCCTAATGATAAAATACATAAAATAGAATTATTATAATACTATTTTATAAATTAGGAAACTGAGGCATAGAACAGTTCAATAGCTTTCTCAAGTTCACGCAGAGCTGATATACTGAATATCACATTCTTCCTCTTGTGGGTTCTCCTTTTCTTCAATATCTGTAGTACACATACAAGGATACCTATTATATTTCTCCATACTTTGGGAAATGTCTGAAAATTCTCACAATTAAAAACACAGAATTAAAAACAAAAATGGAGGGAAACCTACTGATCTTAATAGGTAATAAATGGAATCTGTTCATCCATAAAGTTAGAAACGAATCCCAACACGTCAATAATCATAACAAGGATAAATGGCATAAATCATTTATTGAATTTCAGCTCCATGCTATTTAGAAGAGAGTAGCCTAATACATCAATGACTGAGAACTAAAAATAAAAGAATATAAAATAGGTAATTTATTAACCAAAAGAAAGGTGGTATATTTGTATTAATTTTTTACAAGGTACTCTTAATACCAAACAAAAATCTTTCACTGAGAAAATAGTTATTTAAAACTGTGCAAGCCTAATAAATAACCATGCATTTATATGCTAAAATGATGAAACCTCAGGGATAAATATTTTAGAACACGTCTTTGTGGCAGGTAATTTTATGGGTTACTGGGTGCCCAGATATAAGTTCAGACATTATCTTGGGTGTGGCTATGTGGGTGTTTCTGGGTGAGATTAATATTTCAGTTGCTAGACTGAGTAAAGCAGATTGGAATCCATAATGTGTGTGGGCCTTATTCAACCAGTGTAAGACTGATAGAAACACAAGGCTGACTGTTTTCCCTGAAATGTGGGTGAATTTCCCTTCCCTGGCTGTCTTTGAGCTGGGACTTTGGTTGTTCTTGCCTTTGGACCCAAACTGAAATACTGGCTTTTCCTGTGTCTCAAGGTTGCCAGCCTTCCCACTGGAACTACATCCACTGTCCAGGTTCTTGGCCCTTCAAACTCAAACTATAACTAGACTTTCAATTCCCCTGAGTTGGCAAATTACAAACTGTAGATCTTGGAACTTGTCAACCTTCATATGTGTGAGCCAATTCCTTGTAGCATGTCTCTCTCTCTCTCTCTCTCTCTTTCTCTCTCTCTCTCTCTCTCTTTCCCTCCCTTCCTCCCTGTATTTTATATAAACCAGGCTAATAAAACCCCTTAACGGGTGATTCAGTAAACATTTCTAATAATTGTTAGGTCCACATGATAAAAATTAGTAAAGAATAAGTGAAATATTCAGTAAAAATCTTAATTGAATGGACATATGTCAACCTCCAAATACAGTAACTTGCGAAATCATTCTTCTTGAGCACAAGTAGAACTTTACTATTATTGTTTTACACTGGGTAACATACTAGTATATAAGCATGGCTCAACAAATGTCAAATATTCAGCATCATAAAATCCAGACATTCTTTCATTCATGCAGTTTTTAGCCGGGCTGAAGTTTGAACCCGCTACCTCCAGCATATGGGGCTGGCACCCTTCTCCTTTGAACCACAGGTGCCACCAAAAGGGAGAGGATGGGTGGAGGGAGGGCAATTGGGTGGGATCACACCTACGGTGCATCTTAGTAGGGTACTGGTGAAACTTATTAAATGTAGAGTATCAATGTCTTTATATAGTGATTAAGAAAATGCTATGAGGGCTATCTCTCACA
>CAUYRH010047597.1:0-15601 GCA_963574655.1 Perodicticus potto | reverse complement strand
GGTTTATCTATTTTATTAACCTTTTCAAAAAACCAGCTTTTTGATTGGTTGATCTGCTGTATGATTCTTTTGCTTTCAATTTCATTTAGTTCTGCTCTAATTTTAGTTATTTCTTTTCTTTGCTAGGTTTAGGGTTGGAATGTTCTTCTTTTTCCAGTTGCTTGAGATGTCCCATTAAATTGTTGACCTCCTCTCTTTCAGTTCTTTTGAGGAAGGCTTGCAACACTATAAATTTCCCTATCCCAGAGGTTCTGATGGTTCATGTCTTGATTATCATTTTGTGCCAAAAATTTGGCAGTTTCCTTCTTAATTTCATCTATGACCCAGCTACCATTCAGCACAAGGTTATTTAGTTTCTGTTTTTGTATGTGTATCCACATTCCTGCTGTTACTGAGTTCAACTTTCATTCTGTGATTGTCCGAGAAAATACAAGGAATGATTTCTATTCTTTTAAATTTGCTCAGGTTAGACTTGTGACCTAAGATGTGATCAATTTTGGAGGATGTTCCATGGGCTGATGATAAGAATGTGTATGCAGTTTTGTTTAGATGAAATGTTCTGTAGATGTCTGTTAGATGCAATTGTTGAATGGTTAAGTTTAAGTCTAAAATTTCTTTGGCTAGCTGCTTTTTTGGAGGATCTATTCAACACTGCCAGAAGAGTGCTAAAGTCCCTGACAAGTATGGTGCTGGAAGAAATCAAGTTGCTCATGTCTGTTAGATTCTGTCTTATCAATTGAGGCTCATTCTTGTTGGGTGCATAAATGTTGATAATTGAAATCTCATCACGTTGAGTGTTGCCCTTAACAAATATGAAGTGACCATCATTATATTTCCTTACTTTTGTTGGTTTAAACCCTATTGTATCTGTGAATATAATTCCAACACCTGCTTTTATCTGATTTCCATTTGCCTGAATTATAGATGACCATCCCTTCACCCTGAGTCTATGTTTATCTTTTAAGGTAAGGTGAGATTCTTAAATACAGCATATGTCTGGCCTAACTTTTTATATCCAGTCAGCCAACCTGTGCCTCTTTAGAGGGCAATTTAAGCCATTCACACTAACTTAAAGTATTATAGGCCAGATAGCATTTTGGGTATCGAGTTTTTCAAATTTCCAGTGGAAATTTTTATCCTTTCACTACTGTCGAAGTTGGAATTTGATCAAAAGTTTCTGAGTGAGTTTATTTTGGTGGTGGAGGATTGTGCTGTTCATTATGGAGGATAGGTCTGTGAATATCCTGGAGAGCTGGTTTAGTTATGGAAAATTTCTCCAACATGTCAATGTCATTAAAGTATTTAATTTCTGCATCATAGATGAAACTCAGTTTAGCTAGATACAGGATCCTGGGTTGAAAGTTAATTTGTTTAAGGAGAATAAAGTTCGATGACACTCTCTTCTCACTTGAAAGGTTTCAGCAGAGAGATCTTTAGTCATTGTAATGTTTTTTCCCTTGTAGGTTATGGTTTTCTTACATTGGTGGCTTGTAGAATTTTCTCCTTCAAATTTGGCGAAGTTAATTATAATGTGTCTATGAGAATTTTTGTTTGGATTGAGTCATGCCTGTGTTCTGAAACTGTCTTCTATCTGAATTTCAGATTCTCTTGGCATGTTCTCTTTTATTATTTCATGAAGTAAAGCCTATGTATCCTTCTCAGCAACCTCATCACCTTCAGGTATTCTTATAAGGCGAATATTAGATCTCTTCGAATTATCCCAGAGCTCTCTGAGAGAATGATCTGTTTTTGTTCTCCACTTTTTTCCTCTTTGAGCATTTGGGAACATTCAAAAGCTTTGTCTTCAATGTCAGAGACATTTTCTTCTGCCCGCTCCATTCTGTCAGTGAGGGATTTTACTTTATTTCTCAGATCTTTGAGTGCTGCAAGTTCTTGCCTTAATTTGTCAAAATCTTTGCTGATTTTGTCTTTGAATTTGTTGAATTATTAAGACATCTTTTGAATTACTCCTTGAAAGTCTAATTACATCTTTACCTCCATTCTTTTGATCTTATTTGCTATCCAAATTCTGAACTCGTGTTGTGACATCTCAGCCATGTGTGTATAAATGGGATCTTGTGCTGTGTCTGCCATATTGTTCCTTGGGGGAGTTGATCTACTCTGATTATTCATGTTGCCATAGTTTTTCTGCTGATTCTGCCTCATGGTTGTTTTTCACTGTTGGATAGATGGACAGGTAAGGTGAAATTGGATTGTGAGTTCCTGGAGTTGTGGTTAACCAGCCCTTTGTCAAGGATCTGGGACTTATGACTGCAGCTTTTCCCCCTATAACTTTGCAAGGGACCCATATATTATTACAGTCTGAGGCTGAGGCCACCTGCGTGTTGTGGTTGGGTTAGTTGGCTCTGTCTTGTATTCAGCTGATTCTTGGCCGATCCTAGTGGATCCATGACTCTGGTTTGAAGTTTTAGCTGTGGAGAAATACAAGCAATTAAGACACCCCAACCCCACATGGACGACAACTGGAAGAGGAAAATCAACCCTTCCCATTACCACACAACCAGGGTACCACCCACAAGGGTCCTTGGGTGGTTGGCCCAGGTTAGTAGTTCCAAACTAATTGACCCAGTCAGTATGAACTCTCAAGAAGGAGAGTTTGAAAGGTCTACAGCAAGTAGATGGTAGATGTCTACTGACTGCTCAAATTTGACTTTTTCTGGTGCTCTGTGGAATCAGAAAGGCCCACCCAGTAGCAGAGTTGAATCAGGGGGCTGTGTCTCTTTCTCCACTTTGCTCCCCTTTCATGCCTGGTTACTGGTGACCCCACAGGGATGAGGTCCTTCTCCCTCCAATAAGCAGATGTGCTGGGGCTTTGTGCCTGTCAGAGTCAAAGGAACGTCAATGACTCCGCAGCCTGGCCATTACCCTCTGCCACCAGCCAGCTGGGGGAGCTTAGGCCTGCCTGCCTCGAGTACTCAATAGCCACTGGTGAGTGTTCCACTTGAACTCAGTCTAATCCTGGGGTAATAAGTCAGCAAATGCTTTGCTCCCTCAGCCACCATGCCTTTGCCCCTGCTGCTCTGTAGTGCCAGTATCCCTATGGAGCAAGTTCTGGGTCCTCTGGCAGTCCTCAGAGTTGGGGAGGTGTCTCTCCGAGATTAGACCCCAGCAGGATCAGTTGATTGTTGCTGGATCTTTGAGGGAAGTGAGCCTGCACAGCTCCCAGGCGACTGCCAGAGCCAGGGAGTTCTGACTGTAGGAACAGCTCTGGGATTGTGGGGCACATGGATCCAGCAGCGGGGGGTGGGAGGGGACACTGCACATGGTTCTGTCAGTGCCTGGTGCCTGGTGACTTTGGTAAGGAGAGTGCTTGGCTCATGACTCTGGCTGGGCAGGTGGGGTACTGCACTGAGGCTCCCGCAGGGCTGAGCATGGGGGGCAGGTTGCAGGACCCGCAGATATAGCAGGGCTTGAGGTGAGGCTCTGGCTGGGCCATGGCCAAGTGAGGGACCCGTGTCTTTAGCAGAGCCAGAGGCCATACTCAGGCCAGATGGGGGTGGGGTGTGTGATCTGCAGCTTTAGCAGGATGGGAGGTGAAGCTTTGGCTGGGTGGGGCAGAGCGCTTGGTCCAGCAGGGCAGAGGATGCTGCTCCTGAGCTTCCTCCCACAGTCTCTGCAGGGGTTCAGCTTCTGGTTCTTCAGGAAAGTGGGGAAGGGTAGACTGGAAGTTCAGAATGGCAGGGAAAACATTAGTTCAATTTTTCTGCCTAGTAAGAGAGTGCTCAGAGTTACAACAGGGTCCCTCTTGGGAAGTAGACCCCACTTCCTACAGTTCTCACCCATGGGGTGAGACAACAGGTCCTCAGTTCACTGCTCATTGTAGAAAACCTACAGGAGCAAACAAAGAGGAAAAAAAAAAGAAAAGAAATGCAACTTTCTTGGGCGAGGGGACGGACACTTTTCCTTTGGGATGAGTTTTGTACCTGAAGTTTGTTCTCTTGGAGTCGTAGCTTGCCTCAGCAGAGGTGACCTGCAGTTATCACTCTTCTCTCTCAACTCGGATCCCAGTCTTCAGCTTAATTGTACTTTCTGGACATTATCCTTCCCTCTGGATGGGAGCTTTGGTCAGAGGCTGGCTCCAGTTGGTCATCTTGCCCCTCCCTCCTTATTGTTTCTGATTGACCTTACTAGAGATTTTACTTTTCTGTTTCTGATTAGTCTAGCCAAAGGTTTATCTATTTTATTAATCTTTTCAGAGAACAGACTTTTTGTTTTATTGATCTTCCAAATGATTCTTTTAGTTTCAATTTCATTTAATTCTGCTCTAATTTTTGTTATTTCTTTTCTTATGCTGTGTTTGGGATTAGATTGTTTTCTCTTTTCTAGTTGCTTGAGATGGCCCATTAGGTTATTGGCTTGCTCTCTTTCTGTTTTCTTGATGAAGGCATCTAATGCTATAAATTTCCCTCTTAGGACTGACTTTGCAGTATCCCACAGGTTTTGATAGTTTGTGACTTAATTATCATTTTATTTTTATTTTTTTATTTTTTATTTTTTTTTTTGAGACAAAGCCTCAAGCTGTCACCCTGGATAGAGTGCTGAGGCATCACAGCTCACTGCAACCTCCAATTCCTGGGCTCAAGCGAGTTTCTTGCCTCCGCCTCCCAATCAGCTAGGACTACAGGCACCCACCACAATGCCTGGCCATTTTTTGGTTGCAGCCGTCATTGTTGTTTGGCGGGCCTGGGCTGGATTCGAACCCGCCAGCTCAGGTGTACGTGGCTGGCCCCCTAGCCTGTTGAGCCACAGGCACTGAGCCTTAATTATCATTTTATTCCAAAAATCTAATGATCTCCTTCTTGATCTCTTCTATGATCCACCTATCATTCAGCATAAGGTTATTTAGTTTTCGTGACTTTTTTTGAGAATGAAGATTTCTGTTAATGTTGAGTTCAACTTGCATTCCGTGATGGTCTAAGATACAGGGGATAATTTCTATTCTTTTAAATTTGTTGAGGTTAGCCTTGTGTCCTAAGATATGATCAAGTTTGGATCATGGGCTGATGAGAAGAATGTGTATTTAGTTTTGTCAGGATAAAATGCTCTATAAATGTCTCTTAAATCCATTTGTTCTAGGATTGTGATTAAGTCCATGATTTTTTTTTGTTTATTTTCTGCTTGTTGGATCTTTCCAGTACTGCCCGTGGGATGTTAAAATCTCCAACTATTATAGTGTGGGAAGATATCATATTGTTCTAACCAGTTAGATGTTGTTTTATATGTCAAGGAGGATTCAGATAGGGTGCATAAGTGTTAACTGTTGAAATCTTTTCATAGTATGTGCTTTCCTTGACAAGTATGTAGTGTCCATTCTTGTCTTTCCTTATTTTTGTTGGTTTGAATCCAATTGTATCTGCAAATGAGATTGCAACCTCAGCTTTTTTCCAGCTTTCCATTTGCCTGGACTACCCTTGCCTATCCCTTCACTCTGAGTCTTATGGTAAGGTGTGTTTCTTATAGGCAACAAATATCTGGCTTGAGTGTTTTTGTATCAAGTCAGCCAGCCTGTGTCTCTTTAGAGGAGAATTCAAACCATTCACACTAATTGAAATAATTGATACATATGGCGTAATTTTAGTCATCTTGTTTTTGAGAGGTCCAGAGCTTTATTCTTTTTTTTAAATTTTTTTTTGTGGAGGCAGTCTCAGTTTATCACCCTCGGTAGAGTGCCATGGCATCACACAGCTCACAGCAACCTCCAACTCCTGGGCTTAGGTGCTTGTCTTGCCTCAGCCTCCCAAGTAGCTGGGACTACATGCGTCTGCCACAAATGCCAGCTATTTTTTTGTTGCAATTTGGCTGGGCCAGGTTTGAACCCCCTACCTTTGTTATATGGGGCCAGTGCCCTACCCACTGAGCCACAGGCATTGCCCAGAGCTTATTTTTATCCCTTTTACTGTTGTGGAAGCTAGGCTTTGTTCTTAAATTTCTGGGTAGGTTTACTTTGGTGGTGTACCATCCTGTTGATTATTATGAAGAATGGGTCTGAGTATTTCCTGTAGAGCTGGTTTAGTCATGACAAATTTCCCAACATGTTTATATAAGTGAGGTGTTTGATTTCTCCAAAAAATGGAGATAAGTTTAGTAGCATATGAGCTCCTGGGCTAGAAATTGTTTTGTTTAAGAAGGGTGAAGGTCATCGACCATCCTCTTCTGTCTTGAAAGTTTCAGCTGAAAGATCTGCGGTCATCCTGATATTTTCCTCTTTGTAAGTAATACTATTGTTAGGCCTGGCTGCTTGCAAATTTTTCCCCTTTATATTAACATTGGAAGAATTAATTACTATGTGTCTAGGAGATGCTTGTTTGGATTTAGTTATATTGGGGTTCTGAAACTATCTACTATCTGAATTTCTGTGTCTCTTGCAATATTTAGAAAATTCTCTGCCATAATGTCATGAAGCAGAGAATTTGTGACTTTGGGAAATCTCCTTCAGGAATCCCTATGATTTGAATGTTTTATTTCTTGGAATGATCCCATAAGTTTCTCCAGGAATATTCTGCTCTTGTTCTCCTTTTTTCTACCTCTTTGAATGCTTGGGGTCATTCAAAAGTTTTGTCTTCTTTATCTGAGATTCTTTCTTCACTTTTCAACTCTATTTCTGAGGGATTCTACTGTATTTTGAAGTTCCTCAAATACCTCTTTCAATTCCTTAAGCTCTTCTATATCTTTCCTCATTATGTCCATATCCTTGGTGACTTTGTCTTTGAATTCATTAATTTCTTAAGACAACTTCTGAACTATTTTTTGGTTCTCTGTTTCCATTTTTTCCTGCATTCCAATTATTTGCCATCCATATTCTGAATTCTATATTTGGCAGAATTCTATATTTGGCCAGCAGTTTCCCTATAGATGGTATTTTCTTTGACATCTTTGATTTTTCATGTTGCTCAAGTTCTGCTGATTCGTCCCCATGAGTATTTTCAGATTCTTTTTATCATTCTTTCTTCTTTTTTTAATATGTTAATTATACTTTTTTAGTTGAATTGATAGGTTGTAGTGGCACTACAACCCTTCACTGTTATAGTGCTGCTGTTGCTCTCACAAAGGAAGACAAGTGGTGAATCAACAGCCCCTGATAGTGTCTTTAGGGGGACAAGAATCAGTAGACAGCACTGGTGCAGATTTCCAGTGAAAGTTGCTTTGCCAGCACTGGCTCTTCCCACCCAATCAAGCTCATGGAGCTGCCCAGCAGAGAACACTGGCTGAGTTCAGGAGAGACACTCATGCACTGGGCACCATCCACCCAGTTGAGCTTAGAAAGCCACCACTATATTGAGAGCATAGGTCCAAAGGTTAGACAAAGTTGCTCAAGCACTGGACACTGCCTACCCACTCAACCTTGAGGGCACTGCCTGACAGAGGGGAGCAGGTTCAAATTTCAGTCAAAAATTGCTCAAGCACTGGGCACTGCCCACCCATTTGAGCTCAGTGGTTGTTCTGGAGGGCAGAAAACAGAACTATGTTGGATTTCTGATAATTCCTGAAGAGCTGGAAAAGGGTAGTTCACTCTCTCCCTGACAAAGTGAGGACTGCAGCATTATTGTTCTCATGCTGCAGCTCAGTGGGCAGAATTCCTGGGCTTCTCAGTAAACTCTCCAAACACTCCAGCCTCTTCAGGGAACAGTCCTTCCAGCAACTAGGATGGAAGTCCTTGAAGAAGGGCAATCTGCATGTTTGAGATTGCAGCAAAATATTTGTGTCAGGTGGGATGGGGCCTAGGCTCAGTGGTGGGACCTCAGTGATGAAGGAGGACTGGAACTTAGTGACTGCTCTCATGTGGGATAAGGTGAGCAGACTTTTGATACTAGTTCACTGGTGAGCTACTCACTTACTATGGAGTTCCCATTTGGGGGGAGGGTTCTCCCTTCCTCTTGTAGCTGGGCTTTTACCTCATCTTTGTTGTTTTTCTTCCTCTTTCTTGTTTCTGCCACTTGACTCAGCCTGGGTGATGTGAACCTCACATACTCCTCTCTGTGCATAGCTCCTCACACTTGGCTTCGATTTACTTCAGTCCAATATCTCTCCCTTTGGACACAGCCTCTGGCAAAAGCCACTTCTAGTCAGTCATCTTCTCTATCTTAGAATGACTATTGTTTTAAATAAAATTATAAAAGAATATTTCGGTATTTCATTTTTAAAGACATAATATTTTGAATTATAGCTGATTATAAGCTATCATTTAACAAGACTGAAAATAATCTGTAGATGGTAAACATTTTACATTGGTTGTGATTATAGATGTAAAGGAGATTTGGTGCTAAAGGAGGAAATGAGATTATTTTGTTGTATGAATGATAAAATGAATTTTAATAAAATCATATTTGGCTACTAGGATTGTTTTTCATTAGGCTAGTTGTTAAAGGGGCAAAGAAAAACCTTTCTGTAATGTGATTTTGTGTTTGTTTTTTTGATGGTCACTTGAGATGTTGTTGCATGAAAAAAAGGCCTGATGGAGATAAAGAAACTCCCAAACACTCATGTTTAAAAGAGGAAGGGCTTTATTTCAGCAGGCAGAGCCACAGCAGACTAAAGTCCCAAAACAGTTAACCTCCCTGACTGGCTCTGTCTTTCCTTTCCTTTTTACAAGGTTCTTTGTCCACAGGTACCCTTCTAATTGGTCAGTTTCAGTTGAGCTGGAGAAGGTGAGTGCAGACTTTTACAGAAGTGTGGGCTTTTACAGAAGCAGAAGCAAGGGTTAGTTTCAAGGTCACAGAAAGTTAAGTTTCTATAAATTCCTAAGAGCTGAGTCACCACGAGGAGGACTTTGCAGGAGTGTCCTTGGGCTCTTTTAAGAAGTCTTTTGTTCTTTCAGGCCTTACTTTCCCCTGGTATCCTCTCTCATTCCCCGCTTTTAAGGCCCCATATATTTTTTAACTTGGGATCTCACTATCAGCTTGCTCCTGTGGGAGCCAGTAGTGTTTCATGTAAAATAAGTGTGATGCAGGTTTTTGATTGACAACTGTTTCAATTATTGAGCATATAGCCCTGACTGCTAGTGGGAGGGTATAGGGACTAATGAAGCAAACTCTGATGATGACTAGTAATCCTCCTACTAGGGTTTTAAATCCTTTGAGGGTCAAAAATCAGTCTATTAATAAGTTTGAAGGCCCTACTCACTCCAAGTCTGCACCAGGACATGGACAAATGTCTGGATTTTCTTTACTATGTCTCCTATGACTTCTTCTTGGTCATCAATTTTCAAGACTAGCTTCAGGGAGTTACACTGACCCATGGAACAATCTGCCTTTGCTACTCTTTTCTTGAACACAATTTTCTTTATGTTGTAGTCCTTACTGTCCCAGGTGACTTATCTATCACACATTCCCATCCTTCACATTTGACCCTACACCACCTTCCTATGAAATCTAAAGCACAGAGGTATTTCTGATCTGTCCTATAGCTTCTTCCCCAGTTCCTTCCACTGCAGCGCCTTGGCATGGCAATACAGGCATCAAAATTCTGAGTCACCTGGCTGGGCTTTCCTACTTCCCAGGTCTGTATCGGCATTCAGACTTCAGGGACTATGACTCCCCTTGGGTCCCCCAGCCAGGCCTCAAATTGTACTGCAGTGGGGGGCTCCATGGTGTTGTAACACACATACAGGTTTTCACCTTTCCTTGTGTCACATATTGAGTATTGTGTCTGGTTATAAGTACAAGTTTCTTTGTGGGTACCTTCACATTTATAAAAGCTATCAAAGAGCAAGGTCATTGTCACCTTTTTTCCTACCTTTGTGGTATGAGTGTACAGATCACATCCTTCTTCCACTTTCCGCAAAGTCCACAGTCCAATTAAGACAAGTGCCATGACAAATTTCCTTAAGCTTTGGCCAAGTGTTGAACAGCCAGCTCCCAGTCTGTGGCTGGAGCAGGGCATGTTGACCACCTCAGGGTTATGTTGCAGGGGTTGTCCGGATCTGTCATTCTTTACCACAGAAGCGGTGTAGCTCTCTTCAGTTTGTTATGGTGAATACAGGCAGAAATCCTCTCCACCTTTGCTGCTGTGGATGTGACCAGGATGATGGCGTATAATCCTTTCCACCTTGGTTTGAGGGGTACAAGTTTCCAGTCATTGACCTGGACATGGTCTCTTGCAGAGAAAAAGATGGACAGGCACAGAAAGACTAATCCGAGCATGGTTAATTGCCCAGGTGGAAATCCTTCTTGCTATTCTTAGGGCTTCTAACTGCCAGTGTAATTTGGTTTCTCTGAGTTCTTTAGGGGTCCCTGGTAGATTATGGAGAATTGGTGGAGGCTACATTATCTCATAAGGGAAGTACCCCAACCCTTTGGAAGGAGTACATCTAATTTTGAACAAAACCAATGTCAAGGCCTGTACCCAATTAAGACTTGCTTCCTGGAAGAGCTTACTGCTTTCTGCTTTTATGGTTATACCCATGCCCTACCCTGCCTGAGCTCTGAGCCCTATATGCCTCATCTAGTTTCCAGGTGATATTCAAAGGTTTGGCTATCATCCTCACTATCTCTGCTATGCAGGCCATTCCATTGTCAGATCTGATCCATACTGGCAACCCAAGCCATGAGATGATTTCTCTGAGCAATACTTTTACCACTCATAAGCCTTCTATGTCCTGGTGGGGAAGGTTTCCAGCAATCCTGAGTACATGTAGACTAAAACTAGTATGTACTGGTTCCTTTCACATCTGGGAAGCTCAGTATGGCCCACTTTCACATCTTCAAAAGGGGCTGCCCATAAGACTGAATTCCAAGTGGCAGAGATGGTTCTTGTACTTGGGATGCTGGCTGCATATCACACATTGTTGGCTGACTGTCTTGGCAAGAGTAGCCAAGAAGGGGATGTGGAGGTATACATCCAGAAAATTCTCAGGTTTTTCCTATCCCAAGTGTATGGCCTCATGCACAGCAAGGACAGCTGCGACTCCAGGAGGTGGGGTCTACAATCCTTCCATCTGGCAGCCTTTTCCATCCTTTTCTGGCATTTCTAGTTTAGTCCTGGTTCATCTATTCTCTTTCCCCCTTAGAGTATATGGGGTTAACTCTGGGGCCTAGGGAAGGAGAAACAGTGGTGGCCCTATATAGGAGGGTTGATGCCCTCTTAGCTTCAAGTCTGCCTTTGCATTCCCCTGTGCCTTGTGGGTTTCTGTTCTTTAGTGCCCCGGCAATGGAAGACAGCTACTCTCTTGGGTTTTCATATAACCTCAGTAGCTTCAGAATTTCTCCTGGGTATTTCAAATTTCTCCTGCTGTTATCCGCCCCCCCCTTTCTCTATAAATAGTCTCATGTACGTGAAGGGTAAGGAAAGCAAGCCGCAAATCTGTGAAAATGTTCACATTTTCCCCTTCACTCAGTTCTAAGGCCTGAGTCAATGCTATCAGCTCAACCCTCTGGGTGGATATTCCTTGGGGTAAGGACTTTGCTTCAGTCACTTCTGTCAGAGTAAGTACTGTATAGCCAGCTTGTCTCTTTTCCCCTAGAGTTGACAGCGTTGCTTCCATCTACAAAGAATTCCAAGCTTGGATCTTTCAGAGGCTGGTTGAGCAGGTCTGGCCTGCTCGAGTACACTATCTCGATAACCTCTACATAGTCCTGTTCAGGTTCCCCATCCCCAACTGGGAGCAAAGTTGCAGGGTTGAAGGAAGATACAACCTTTATTTTTAGCCCTGGATTTTTACACAGTAATGTTTGATATTTGGTGATGCATGAGTTAGACAAACAGTGGTGCCCTTTGATGTTCATAAGAGTGACCACTGTGTGTGGTATCTGGATTCTTAAGTTTTGTCACAAAGTCACCTTAACACTTTCCTGCACCAGCACAGCAGTGGCTGCAAGTGCTCTCAGGCATGCAGACCATGCATTTGAGACTTAGAGTGATAAGTAACTGGTCTTGCTCAGTATCTACATTCTGGGCCAGTATTCCCACAGTACTTCTATTTCTTTCTGATACATACAGTTCGAAAGTGTTGGCCAGGTCAGGGAGGCCTAATGCCAGGGCTGCCTGCAGTGCTTCCTTTACCCTATTGAAGGTTCTTTGTTGGTCAGATTTCCTCTTTTTTGTCTCCTCTCCCCTCGGCTTCTGGAGATTAATTCTGATGTCTCCAGCACTATGGTTTATGAAAGCTGAGCTCACTTTTCTTTTTTAAATTTTTCTAATTTTCAGCATCAAAGGGAGTATAAATTTTATATGTCTCTCAGTATCTTGTAGAAATCTCCAGGGCTTTCATCTGGCTTCTGCATGACCTCTGTGGTGGTAAAGGGATGATATATTACAATTTGGTGGCCTCCTGCAAATCATTCCTCCGAGTCTATTGTGTCTAGGCCCCCATTTCCCTCAGCTGTATCTGTACTGCTTGGGGAATGCATGGGCAGAGTCTTGTGGGAAGGGGGAGTTAGCTACCATGGGACAAAAGGGATTTTACTGGCTTCTTCTGGACAGGTGGTAGAATCAGGAGATACCAGTTGCTCTGGCTTGGCCGTCTCTGTCTTTGGGGGTGTGGGTGTGAGGGGAGGCTTGATATTTTCAGACTCAGAGGGGAGTATTTCAGGAATTTCTGGTGGCAGAGGACTTCTGATTCAGGCAGGGTGTTTCCCTAAATTGTTACTTGTCCTGGCCAATAACACTGTAGAGGCTTGACCTCTGAGCAAAGGGGGCGGCTATAGCACTAACTGTAGTCAATTATCTGTATATGGAAATTGGCCTGGGTGTCCTGAGTCTCTGGTGACAACACACCACCCTCTTTGTACTTTAGCTTTTCTAAGTTCCTTTATGGGGGCCATAACACTTCTAAAGCTAGCCATTCCTGTTCACGTAAAGTTCCCAATCTCCGTGGATACATAATTACCCCATAGTCTCCCATAAATCCTTTCTTAAAATGCTTCAGCATCGTCCCTAATGGGGTCATATTTCCTTATGTGTTTCCCATTTATCTCTCTCAGACAAACAGAAAGCACACCTCAGATGCGGTAAAAAGGGGGATAAAGGTAGGGAGTAGTCACACAACCACTTGGACTCATGGAGGGGGGCAGAGCCCCACCTATCATTGTCCATTTCAGTCAGTCGCCAAGCACTCACATGCACACTATTACACCCTATTTCCTAACTTGGACAGCCTCAGTTTCCCACTCTTAGCACCTTGAGTGGTATTAAGGAGGTGCTGGGAGGTGACCTGACTCCCCTTCTGCTCTTATGGAGCAGGTATTTTTCACTTTTTCCCAGATCATTCCTACTGTGATTCAGATGTCTCCCAGTGCAGATGCCAGTTCCTCCTGGTGTTTGACTCATTGGAGACCTGTGGAGGGAGTCTTCTCACTGCCCTGTCAAGATGTCCACAGAGGGAGGCAAAACTTCTGTCCTTGGAGTACTCAGTGGTTCATGTTTCCCAGGCTGATCCCATTTACTGGGTTTCCAGAGGGTTGGTGGCAAACACCAGGTGAGTTTCAGCCTGTTCTCTCCTAGGGTGATATCACTTCCTGGTCAGGGAACCAGAAATGTAGAAAAACAAGGCCCAATGGAGAAAAACAAACCCCCAAATACCCATTTTTGAAAGATTAAGGACTTTATTCCAGCAAGCAGAGCCGTGGTGGACTAATTAGAGCAGAATTAAATGAAATTAAAAACAAAAGAATCATTCAGAAGATCAACGAATCAAAAAGCTGGGTTTTTGAATAGATTAACTAAAAAGATAAACCTTTGGCTCACCTAACCAGAAACAGAAAAGTAAAATCCCTAACATCAATCAGAAATGACAAAGGAGAAATAACAACAGACACCTCAAAAATTCAAAAAATCCTTAATGAGGCCAGAGTCCTTAATCACTCAAACACATGATTTGATCTTCTGCACAATACTTTGGAGACTATAATTACCATGTGAAAATAAATCAGTCAATGTCTACAATATTTAGGATTTCTAAGAATAAAACAAAGTCAACAGGTTCCGAGCAAGATGGCAGCTGTGTAACAGCTTCATTACAACTGGGCACAGTGAGTCTGTGGAGAGAAGACTCCAGGCATCTCTGGCTGGTGGTATCTGCCTGGAAACGTCCCTTTAGGGACACAGGGAGTCAGCGTGAGACTTCCATGGACCCCATGAGGAGGACAAAAGAGTTGGAGAACTGGCAAGTGTTTTCATATGTTTTCTAATCCTGCCAGCAGCTCTAAGTATAGCAGCAGTGAGATTGCAAACTGGTAAGGCCTTACCTGTGAGCTGTATTTTTTTTTTTTTTTTTTGGACTTAGCACTCAGTTGAACTACCTTGGGACCTTGGGAGAACTTGGGCAAGAGTGCAGAGGACTTTAAGTGTTGTCTAGGGCCCCAGACTGAGCCGCAGAGCCAGAGGGAGCTATTAGTGTTCAGCTGTGGGCTGAGGGGAGCCATTGTGGGAGAACTGCCCAGGCAAGCTCTGCCCTCAGGGTTACAGAGCAAGGACGGGGCGGGAGCGAGTAATCTAGTGACTGAATAGCCTAAAGGCAGGGACTAAGATGGCTTATAGCCCGGGCCCTCAGGGGCATAGATTGAGACTGGTTTTGGCATGCTAGGTAAATGGATAGCCACTTCAGGAGTGATCTGACTGACAAGTGCTTTCCTGGGAAAGCTTCTGCTTAGCCAAGGTTAGCAGTTTAAGGTGACTTTTAAGTGGGCTGAGGAGAGATTTGGGCTCTCCACTCTTTGGGGTTTGAGAAATCAGCAGAGGCTTCCAGTCTCCATCTCTTACAGCAGTATCAGCATTGTGATTAACATATCATACCAGAAGATCACCTGTTGCCCAGACAATATCCAGCAAGATATATATATATTGTTTCACTTTTGATTTTGTCTTTTTAAAAATATCAACATTTTCCCTATTGATTATTCTTTCTTTTTTTCCTCTTTATTTTATTTTCACATTTTTCTGGTTTAAATATAATTTTTCATTGTTGCCTTTTTCAAAAATTAGAACTTCATTTTTGCTAGTGTTTCTACCTCTATTATTTGGTTTTCCTCCCAATTTTATCCCATAAAGTATTCTGTTTGCTTGTTTTGGTTTGATTTAAAGCATTTATGCCTTTCTTCTCTACTTGGCGGAGGTGGGGTACTGTGTCTGAATAGGCTAGCAAAGAGCTGCTGACCTCAAGAGAACCACCCAACCCAGCGCCCCCAGAAGTTGGGGGTTTTGAGGTTGGGTCAAAGTACCCTATCGTACACCTATATTGCTCCTGTCTCCCTCTTTCTGTGCCTCTCTTCTTTTTGTCAATATTCCCTTTTACCCGCCCCTCTCCTTTATCTTTTTTCTTTTTTATCTTCCTTTTTTACCTTCTTTCTCTTCAATCTTCTCATCCTTCTGGTTCTGTACCAAAAGGACTCATTGAAACCCTAGTCCAGAGGCACAGCAACTTAAAGATCAAGAGGAAGTGAAAGGAAAATTAGCACAAGGAAACAGATAAAAGAAATCACTCATGAGGAAGAACCAGCAGAAAACTCCTGGAAACATGAAAAACTAGTCCAGAGCAACCTCCCCAAGGGATGTGAGGTAGCTACTACAGAGGATTCCACCTATAAAGAAATGTTAGAAATGACAGAAAGGGACTTTAGAACACAGATGATGAAAACAATGAAGGAAA
>CAUYRH010047594.1:0-24695 GCA_963574655.1 Perodicticus potto | reverse complement strand
AAGTGGCTGGTACTACAGGTGTGTGCCGTAGTACCTGGCTGATTTTTTTTTTTTTTTTTTTTGTAGAGATGGGAGTCTCAAGCAATGCTCAAGCCTCCAGCAATCTTCTCAGCTCAGCATCTCAAAGGGCTGGGGTCACAGGCATATGTCACTGTGTCTCATGTGATGAATATTAACTAAATAAAGCCAGGGAACCAGTGTATTTGTGTGTATAAAATCCTCACTCGGCCTGTGGTTGGGGTTATTAACCTGATGTGAATAAATGGACTTTAGGGGAACTTAGGAACATTGAAAATGTTATAAAATTTTTTTCTCTGTGGGGTGGCGCCTGTGGCTCATCGAGTAGGGCGCCAGCCCCATATACCGAAGGTGGCGGGTTCAAACCCAGCCTCGGCCAAAGTGCAAAACAAAACAAAAAAATAGCCAGGCATTGTGGCAGGCGCCTGTAGTCCCAGCTACTCCGGAGGCTGAGGCAAGAGAATCACCTAAGCCCAGGAGTTGGAGGTTGCTGTGAGCTGTGTGAAGCCACGGCACTCTACCGAGAGTGATAAAATGAGACTCTGTCTCTACAAAAAAAAAAAATAATAATAATAATAAATAAATACATTTTTTTCCTCTGTGAATTTTTCTAGGGGAGAAGCCCCAAAGATTTTATTAAGTTCTCAAGTTGTCTGTATTAAAAAAAGAAGTTGAGGAGCAAGAGCTTAGATCCTCTCATTTGAACTTTTTCTTGAGCTTCCTCATCAACACTGACTTGTAGATAAGAAGGTTCTAGAGGCTAGTGACTGCTTTGTCTTGAATCTCACATTTCTTCTCAGTCTCTGGTTCTGAGCTCTGAAGGCTTACTAAGGATTATGAAAAGCGCACAGCAGAGGTTCAGAACTTATCTGGAGTTGATGAAGGAAGATTCCCATGAAAAATGATGTTTAAGCTGAAATCTGCAGGAAAAGTAGATATTACTCAGGTGAACGGAGCGATGATGGCAGTAGAGTGATTCCAGGCAAAGCAATCAGTACGTGCAAAGACTTTCTGGTAGCAAGGAGCCGAGAAAACCCCAGTCTGGTTGGGGTCTATAGAGGGAGGGGAAAGGGATGATGGGAGACAAGGCTAGAGAGGGAGTTAAGGAGCTGATTGTGCAGATCACGTTAGGGGTTTGGGACTATATTTTAAGAGCAATGCCAAGCCATTGAAGGATTTAAAGTAGGGGAATGGCATGGCTAGATTTGAGTTTTAAAGATATCATTTGGGCTACTAGAGAATGGATTAAGAGTCAAGAATAAATGCGCTCTTTTAAAGAGATTTATAAAATCTGTTTCTTGTATATTGCGGACATTAATCCTTTATATCATAAATATTGCATTATTTTTTGAAGTTTATTTTTCAATGGTTAACTTTGTTTATGCTTTTATTATTATACCGTTTTAAAGTTTTAATCTTTAAGTTTGGGCGGAGCATGAACAGGCATTAGCCAGGCAGAGGAGATCAGAAGGAATATTGTTGAGCAGAAAAGAAAAGTAAAGGAAAATAGATATTATTTAGGAATGTGCCCATTAAAATATGAGAGGGCTACTTATGTTCAAGTAATTAGTACTATTAATTTAGAACCATGTATGTTTTATGTCCCTATCCTTTTAAATTTGTTAAAATGTGTTTTGTGGCCTATCTCAGTGAATTTCTAGGAGAACTTGAGTAGAATGTGATGTCGTTGATAGTGGGTATTCTATTAATGTCAATCAGATCGAGCAGATTGATAATGGTCCTCAAGTCAACTGTATCCTGATGGATTTTATTTCTGCCAGATCTGTCAGTTACCAACAGTGGGTTTTGAATTCTCCCACTATAATTGTGGATTCATCTTTTTCTCCTTGTGTTTCTATTAGCTTTTGCCTCATGTATTTTGAAGCTTTGTTTTTAGGTGCTTACACATTTCTTGGGAAACTAATTTCCTTTTGTCATTATATAGTGTCTCGCTTCACTACTAATAATTTTATTTTTTCTGAGTTTTCTTATACCAAAATTAATTTAGCCACCGCAGCTTCTTTTGATCAGTGTTAGCATGGTATAGCTTCCTCTAACCCCTTATTTTATCTATCTATCTATCTATCTATCTGTATATCCCTTTATTTTTAACATTTGGAGTCTTTATATTTAAAGTGGATTTCTTATAGGCAGTATATAATGGGATTTTGTTTTTAACCCTCTTTGACAAACTATATCATTTATTTATTTGAGACAGAGTCTCATTATGATGCCCTTGGTAGAGTAACACAGTGTCACAGCTCACAGCAACCTCAAACTCTTGGGCTTAAGTGATTCTCTTGCCTCAGCTTCCGAAGTAGCTGGGAATACAGGCGCCAGCCACAATGCCTGGCTATTTTGGCTATTTCTTTTTTTGTTGTTGTAGTTGTCATTGTTGTTTGGCAGGCCTGGGCTGGGTTCGAACCCGCCAGCTCTAGTGTATGTGGCCGGCACTCTAGCCGCTGAGCTACAAGCGCCGAGCCAATTTACATCCTTTAATTGACATATTATGCCATGCACATTAAAAGTGATTATTTATATATTTGAATTATCAACCATGTTTTCAACTGCTATGCATTGACACTCTACCCAGGGCGATAGCTTGAGGCTCTGTCTCAAAAAAAAAAACAAATGAAAGATCACATGAACCTCATAAATATGTACAACCACTTTGTATCCATAAAAATTAACAATTAATTTAAAAAAGAAAGTATGCAAGCTAGAAGAGAGTAGTGCAAAATATTTAAAATGTTGGGGATAGGAGAAATCACCGACCTAGAACTCTCTATCCAGGGAAATTATCCTTCAAAAATGAAGACGAGGCAGCCTCAGTAGCACGCACCTGTAGGCCCAGCTGCTCGGGAAGCTGAGACAGGAGGATAACTAGAGGCCGGGGGTTCGAGGCTTCTGTGCTGGATACTCAGTTGATCCTTTCAATTTGGAGATGGGTCTCCTTTCCTCTCTGAGATATTCTCTTGATTTAAACGTTTTCCTCTTCTTAATTATTACTATAATTTTTTGAAGTTCCCATGTAGTCAGATATTATATTTCCTGGATTTTTGCATTTTCCATCTTTAAAAAATCTCACATTTTCTGGCTCGGCACCTGTGGCTCAACGGGCTAAGGCACCAGCCATGTACACCTAAGCTGGCAGGTTCGAATCCAGCCCGGGCCCGCCGAACAACAATGGTGGCTGCAACCAAAAAATGGCCGGGCATTGTGGCGGGTGCCTGTAGTTCCAGCTACTTGGGAGGTGAAGGCAGGAGACTCGCTTGAGCCCAGGAATTAGAGGTTGCTGTGAGCTGGGATGCCACAGCACTCTACCCAGGGTGACAGCTTGAGGCTGTCTCAAAAAAACAAAACTCACATTTTCCATCTCTTTGTCTTTTTGTTCTAAGAAACACGGTATTTCCTTAACCTCATCTTCAAATCCTTTCAATGCATTATGTTTTAGCAACCTTCGTTTCAATTTCCAAGAATTATTTTTGTTCTCATTAAAATTATTTTTCATTGTGGCAAAATATATGTAACATAAAATTCACCATGTTGCAACAATATTTTTGTGTATTATTTTGTTTCCTCCCTCCCGTCCTTCCTTCCTTCCTTCCCTTCTTCCTTCCTCCTTCCTTCCTTTTCTTTCTTTTTGAGATGGAGTCTTTCTCTGTCACCCCAGCTAGATTGCAGTGGCATGATCATAGCTCACTGCTGAGGCTCAAGCCATCCTCCTGGCTCAGCCTCCTGAGAAATTGGGACTGTAGGCTCGAGCCACTGTGCCTGGATAACTAAAAAAAAAATTGTAGAGACAGGATCTTGTTATGTTGCCCAGGCTGGTCTCAAACTCCTGAGCTCAAGTGATCCTCCTGTCTTGGCCTCCAAAAGTGCTGGAATTACATCTGTGAGCCACTGCACTTGGCTCATATTAACGATTTTTAAGTATATAGTTCAGCAGTGTTAAATATGTTTATATTTTTGTGCAGTCCACCTCCAGAACTCTTTTTGTCTTGCAAAACTAAAACTCTATATCCATTAAAAAACAGCTCTTGATTCTCTGCTCCATCCAGCCTTTGGTAACCACTATTCTACTTTCAGTCCAAATCCTCAAGGAAGGAGGCAGCACCATTGTCCCTCCTAGGTCAACACAATTCTCTCCAAATCCCCAAGGAAGGAGGGATTTGACTGATGTAGGAAACGCATTTGAGCAGGGTCACACAGCTTTTATCTTTTTGTGACTCAAGGTGCATCCATGCTGTAGCATATATCAGCATTTCCTTTCTTTCCTAGGCTGAATAATACTCCAGAGTATGTACATGTCACATTGTGATTGTCCCCTCACACGCTGGTGGACGATAGGTCGCTTCCATCTTTTGCCTATTGTTGTGACTAAAGCTGCTGTGAATGTAGCAAATGAACAGATCCCTCTTCGAGAACCTGCTTTTAATCTTTTTGGGTATATAGCCAGAACTGGACCTGCTCATCCATATGGTAATTCTAATATTAATTTTTTTGAGGAACCAATGTACTCAATTTCTTTTTATTGCTTTTTTTTTTGAGACAGAGCCTCAAGCTGTCACCCTGGATAGAGTACCGTGGCATCACAGCTCACAGCAGCCTCCAATTCCTGGGCTCAAGCGAGTCTCCTGCCTCCACCTGCCAAGTAGCTGGGACTATAGGTGCCCACCACAACGGCCAGCCAGTTTTAGTTGCAGCTGTCATTGTTGTTTGGCGGCCTGGGCTGGATTCGAACCCACCATCTCAGGTGTACGTGGCTGGCGCCTTAGCCCGTTGAGCCACAGGCGCCGAGCCCTTATTGCTTTGTTTTACAGATGTGTCTTTTTTTTTTTTTTTTTGTGGTGTTTGGCTGGGGCTGGGTTTGAACCTGCCACTTCAGGCATATGGGGCTGGCGCCCTACTCCTTTGAGCCACAGGCACCGCCCCAGATGTGTCTTCTTAAATCTCTTTGAGTGTTTTAAAATCTCTGTCCTGTTCCTTAAATTATCTCTGCTTTGTCGAGGGTCAGTTTTCTTATTTACATTTGTTTTCTCTTCCATGGTGCAGATTCCCCTCCTCCCCCCAAATGCCTGTGGGTTCTTAGTTGCTATTTGTGTTTAAGAATGAGGTGTTAGGAAGGTTGACTGAGATCTCTGTTTGGGGGCAGGATTTGTATTAGGATGAACTTTGGACTGAGTGACTGGGAGTTTGCTGGTAATCTGAGGAAACCCTCAGCTGGAGTGATCAGGATTTTATTCTGGCTGTGCTAACACCTATACGGCTGCCTTAGATGCCCCTGGACAGAACCTGACTTTAAAAATTAACATTTATTGAGCATTTGCTCAATTATATATGTGCCAGATATAATACTGAGTATTTCACACATTGTCTCATTTAACCTAACTGATAATTCCATAAGATTGTTACTACAATCCCCATTTTACAGAAGCAGAGACTGAGGCCTAAACAGTTTTTAAAAGCTTACACAGTAGTTGGAATTTGAACCCAGGAATACGTGACTTCAGAGTTCCCATGCTTAACCAATATACTATTTTAGTTCTGAAATTTTGAGCTGAACCTTGCATAGAGATTAAGTGGCATTTTTGTTTGGGGTCACCAAGGAAATCATTTATAAACCATAGTAATAAATGCAAGACAAGAGAACTTCTGAGCCCAGTGGGTGGTATTTGAAGAAAATATCCAGAGTAAACTCTCAGAGGATTTAATGCTGCAAAAAGCTGTGCAAAGGGAAGAAAGGATGGCCTTTCTGGCCTTAAAGATCCAGCAACATCCCTCTTCTAGAGAAAGGCTTGGCCTAGGTTTCAGAGCTAAGCTCTGGGCTCTTGGAATGAGTGAGGGGTGCCCTACAGCCCCTCCACGCTGTCACCTGGTCCTTGTCCCTAACCTCCATGCTTGGACGGGGATTGCAGATTTGAATTGTGTTGACCTAGGAGGAACAATTGTGCTACCTCTTTCCTCGGGGATTTGAAGATCTTTTGTTCCTGAATTCATTCATTCTTAGCCAGATACTATACTAAGTACTCAGGATAGACAGAGAAAATAGCCATAGCTTGTGACACTGAAGAGCTGACAGTCTACCTCATTGACTAAAAGGTACAGAAATATGTGTACCATGGGATAGAATCATGATGACATATAAGGGAGAGAGTGTAGTGCTGTGGCTAAAACTCAAACATTGGACCCAGAGGACTTGGGTCTGAATCCTGGCTCTGTCCTGTGTGACATGAGAAACTTGGCCTATTATTACACGGTGCTAATTGTTACTTTCCTCTTTCATAGAGTCCTTGGGAGGATTAAATGAAGGAATGCATGACAGTACTGAGCCCAGAGCCTGGTAAATACTGACTGCTCAATATGGGAGCTGTTGCTGCGGATGATATGAACTGAAGTGTTCTAGAAGTCTGGAGGAGAAGTGACTCCCTTGCTTTGCTTAGAGGTGAGGAGGAAGGTGGGAATCAGGGTGGGCCACCTATTCCTTCCTGAGAAAAGTCCCCAAATGATAACTTCTACTGTCCTAGCATCTCTTGGAGTCACATTTTTGTCCATTTGAGAATCAGGCTCCAAGAGAGCAGAGTCTCTATGAGGCTGTCTGGTCACCTTCTCGTGACACCAGATTTCTCTGCCATGTCTTTTCCTGCCTTCTTCATTGTGTGCTGTCTGGGAGATACAAGGCTGAATAATGAATGAATGGACCTTTGTGCTGACATAAATGCATCAGACTTTTTTTGCATGTGTTATCTAATCAGACTCTTCTGTATATATTATCTAACTTGGTCTTACGCCATACTCCTCTGGAGGAGGATACTATTCTTCCCAATTTCTAGATAATGAAGTGAGGTTCGGGGACAGTAAGTGAATCACCAAGATCCTGCAGATGATGCGGACAGCCAAGATTCAGTCCCTGGGTTGATATACTTTCCACCGAGCCTCCACTGCCTTCCTTGCAGAGACCCAGCAACCAAGGATTGATGTTCAGGAAGGGACTGTGCAGACTCATTCTGTGCTTTTAGCTCCAAGTTGGAAAAATTCCCTGGCACCCAGGACTTTTTCGGCACTAAGTTCGTCTGGGCAGCAGCCTGGTCAGGGTCAGGAGGAGGAGAGGCTGAGGGGCTCTGCCCCTGTGGAGGTGCACGGCAAGCGCCCAGTGACATCTTCAATCTGCCCCACACCTTTCTTCCCAGGACGCACATGGGAAGGTCACAGCACACAGAGCAGTGTTCCAATGCTGGGCATAAAAAACAGCCACTTTTACCTGGACTCTGCAGCATCAAGACAATCCCATGGGACTCCCCAGGCCTGTGGTCCCTCTGGTGGTCACCAGAATGGTAATGCTGTCCTGTATCACACAGCCCAGTGGCTGCAGATCCTGGAGAAACCCACATCCAGCTAAGAGCCTGTACAGAGCACAAAGCTCTTTGCAACTCACTGCCTCCTCCTTGTGGACATCTGTCCTCGGCAGGGTTTCAGAACCTGGTGACTGCACTGTGGGGAACCCATACGCTCAACAGACCCAGGAGAAGGGGCTTTTTTTGCCCAATATTGAAGGACAATCAGACCACAGGGTAAAGTCAGCAAAGTTCACTTGCACCACTCTCAGCCAGACTTTCTGTTCTATTTCTTCTCTCTTGCAGTGCAGCCCTATTCCTATCTATGTAAGGGGCATACTTTTAAGAGAGATGGTATCTATCATTTACATCTTACTGTGATTTTAAATGCACATATCACCTTTGGGAAAGGATTTGTTCTTTAGGTCTCATCACGTCTGACTGTGGGTATTACAGATGGTTTTCCCTTAGGCAGCAGCAGTTATGTGTGCATTTCTTTGTGGGAGGAGATTTATATGTATGTATGTGTGTGTATATATATATATATATATACACAGAGAGAGAGAGAGAGAGAGAGAGAGAGAGAGACAGTTTTGGGTTTGAACCCGCTACCCCTGGTATATGAGGCCAGTGCCCTACTCCTTGAGCCACTATCTCTGCCCAGGAGCCATAGTTTTTGAGGACCTTTCTTTGCTGAAACCACACTTCCCTTGGCCATGGCAGCCCCTCTGATGCACCTGCCATCTGCTTGCAGGGACTGGCAGGTTCAATTTGAGGTATTTTCCAGAAGAGGCAGAAGATACTCTGGTCTCTTTTATGCTATCCTTGAGATTTTTTTTTTCTTCAAGGCACACAGCTGAGCATCAAAACTAGAAAGAGGAGAATTTAATCCTTCCTTCCAAGAGCTGATAATGCAAGCTGTCAAATCATTCATTCATCTATTAACCTAGTTCGTCTTTAAGTTAGACCTCAGGGTGTGCAGAATTGGGTTGAGCATAATAATAGAATTCTGACACACTCGCCTTTACCCATGAATGGCCCATTTTCATTCATTCGTTCATTCATGCATTCCAATATAATAAGAACTGGTAAATTCAATTAAGAGCTAGAACCTTGGCAAGAGCCTACATTTAACCATATGCTGCCCCATGGTCCTTCCTTTCTGTCACCTCCTTCACCTGGGTAACTGTCATCCTGACTCCTGCACCCATAGCCCCCGTATTTTCCTTCGTAGGTAGTTGCATTGTATCTATATGCACTCCTAAATATGCCCCGATTCTTCTGTATTTTGGCACATTGTTGCAGTTTGTAGCTTGGATTGGTGTGCAATGTTTTGTGAGTGTGTAGACCACGCTTTTAAAACCTGTTCTTCCGCTGAACACTTGTGGGCTGTTCTGGTTCATATGTGTCATGAGCAGCACCTCCGTGAATGTTCTATACACATTTCCTGATGTCACCTATAGGAGTTTCTCTTTATTTCTCCATCTGAGAAGTGTTATTCAAAGCCCACAGCCTGAGCTTGGCATATTGAATGTTGCTGGGGGGATGGGACTGTGGGGCACTCACAGGGAAGCTGGGGGCCACATGGGAACGTGGGATTTTGGTTCTGACAGATGCGATTTGAGGTCCGCCTGGAGCACTTACGAGGTATGCGACTTGGGCCACTTTCTCGACTCCTTTGAGTCCAGTTTTCTCTCTTTTTTTTTTTTTGGAGAGACAGAGTCTCACTTTGTCACCCTCGGTAGAGTGCTGTGGCCTCACAGCTCACAGCAAACTCCAGCTCTTGGGCTGAGGCGATTCTCTTGCCTCAGCCTCCTGAGTAGCTGGGACTATAGCTACCTGTAGGAGGCCGCCGCAACACCTGGCTATTTTTTTGTTGCAGTTTGGCTGGGATCGGGCCACCCTTGGGGCCAGCACCCTACTCACCGAGCCACAGGCACCGCCCCCAGTTTTCTCATTTCAAAAATAGAGAGTAATATGTCCATCTCACAGGATTGTGAGGACTAGAAGGGAGAAGGGACCCCTAGCATGAAGTAAGCGCTGTCTGTATGCTAATGCTTTGTTCCTTATTTGTATCGACCCCAGATGTTACCATTATTATTGTGCTAACCTCTACACATGACATATGCCTCGTGTGATGTTATATTACCACGCCTCGTACCAGGGGAGTCAGATAACAATAGAGGAGCGTGTGGTGCACTTGTGGGGGAAGAATAGCACATGAGGACTGAAGAGAGAGCAAAGCACAGCTGGGGATGACGCCTGCAGCCCCAAGGCAGAGCTGTGGGGCAGGTGGGCACCCACTGTCAGGGTCAGCACGCAGGGCTCACACTCCAGCACAGTCCACTCACTGGCTTATGACCTGGGGCAGGTACTTTGCTTTGGAGTCTGGTTCCCTGCAGTGGGTACTGACTGCACAGAGTTCTCAGGGCTTTTGAGAGGATTAACTGAGCTAATCTGTAAATCCTCATCCTGGGGTCTGGGGTGCTCAGCTGGTGTGAGCTGCTGGTGTGGATCAGGATGTAGTACAAGCTGCCCGTGCAGGCTGAGCATTCACCATGAGGGAACACTGCAGAGGAGATTCAGAGAGGACATCTGGTATACTAACATTCATTTATCATGTTAACATGGTACTATTTCCCTGTGCAAACATAAGCTGGCTTTTAGCACAGCAACTAAATAATATAGCTGTTAAGTGTATAAAGTATAAACATTTTACCAGGGGACCAAAAGAGCAAAGGAATAGGGGAAGTGGGAGGAAAGTCCTTGTTTATATGATGCAGAGATGTAGCCATGAGTAAGGCAAGAACAGGGCCGGGTCTGCGGTGAGGCAGGCGAGTGCTCCAGGTCCTGAGTCTCCTTAACTCTTGTGCCCTGGACACCTCTCTTGCTTCATTCTAGACCATGGAAAGGAGGGTAATAGAGGCACAGGAAGTGAAGAAGGGTATGGGGTACCAGGGAGAGAGAGAGAAGGGAGAGTGGGCTTGGGCCTAGGTGGAGAGGCGTGAAAAGAGAAGAAAGGAAGGGAGGAAAAGGGAAAGAAAAGTAAAGAGCCATCTTGAAGTTAATGGTCAACACAGAAGGCTTTTAGTGCGGAGGGAATATTCCTTTATGCCTGGTATTTGATCAGTGGGAACAGATGCATGGTCTTATTTCATCTACCTGCTCTGAATCAGTCATAGGCAGGGAGAAAAACCTGCACTCGACGGGGAGAGTGGACACAGGACAGCAGCTGGTGATGGTCAGCTGAGTGCCGGCATCTTGGGCGCTCATAGCGGTGTGTGAGGTGAGGTCACCAGCTGACGGGTGGGACTGATGCGGAGGGGAAGCTGCTTTTTAAAATGTGTTGTAATTGTTATGAGTATATAATAGTTGTATCCTTTTTAGGGTACATGTGATGGTTTGATATAGGCGTACACACACACACACACACACACACACACACACACACACACACACTGCATTAATCTAATCAAGGTAGTTGGGTCTCTAGCGCCTTAGGCATTTGACATTTCTTTGTGTTAGGAACATTCCAATTTACTAACTTTAGTTAGTAGTTACTTTAACTAACTCTTTTAAAGTAAACCCTAAATTACTATTGATTATAGTCACTTTGTTGTGCTATCAAATATTGTTCACTCCATCGAACGGTATTTTCGTCCCCACTGCTCCTCCCACTTCCCTGCTCCCCTTCCTTGCCTCTGGTTGCCACCATTCTACCCTCTGTCTCCATGAGATCAGTGGTTTCTAATATTTAGCTCCCCCATAGGAGTGAGAAGATGCGAGAAGAGGGGACCCCGGGGAACCCACTTTTAAGACAAGGTCCGAGGATGGGCTTTTGGTATCATTCCCAGAAAGTCACCCTACAGGTGTCACAGCTACAATGTGCTGTCTTCTCAGCTATGGCATCCTGGCCTACCAGGAGAGACACACTAGATAAAGCCTCACATAGTCTTCCAGAGTCCAGCACTCTGTCCATGGTCAAGCATTCCAGGACCTCATTGCCAGCCCTGTGGTTTCCCTGCAGCCCGAGAGACACAGAAGGGGACATCCCAACTCCAGGGACAGATCATAGGTAGCAGGCAGCAGGATGAAAGTTGCAGGTGTCCAGAATTGCAGTTTGGTCCAGAACTAATGGTTGTGCCCCCAAATGTAACTCAAACAGGGCTTGTTTCCTTCAGAGAGTCGGGAGAGAGTGGAAGGGAGGTAGATGGCTGGCAGACACAGGAGGAGAGGGCATTTTTCTTGGGGGAGGGCTCTGAGTCTGAGAGGCCTTGGCCTCTGTTGCTCTGTCATCTCCCTCTGCATAAATCACACCTTTATTTTTGTGGAGCAGCGGGGAAGGAGTGGAAAGAATGGGTGAGAATGTGAGCTTCAGTCAGATCCGCGTGATTTATGAGGAGAAGCATCAGCTATTATTATTAGAAATAGTTTCTCATATTGGATCCCAGGAGCCATTGATGTAATGTCTGGTTGAATAATGGGTGACTGTGTGCAAAGGGCTTAGTGTCAATGGGGTCTGATCCACAAACCCATGGGGCCGAGGTGGAGAGGACTGTGCACCAATCCCTGGCTCTCCCAGTCCACCTCCCACCACTTTCTGACCCTTGCCGTCTACATTCCTCAAAAACTATGTGCACCGTTTGCTTTTCTTCATCTTCAACTGGCTTCCATGCCTACTATTCCACTGAACGGCATTCGGATAGCTCCCCAGTGACCCGCATGCTGTGGTCCCAGGGCTGTCTTTTGCATGGTCTGCTGGACTTTGACGCTATTGGTCATCCCTGCCTCCTCCCATCTCGCCCTGGCTTCTGCCACTCTGGTCTCTTGGCTCTCACCTACTTGCTCTTCCACTCTTCTCCTCTTTCCTGCCTGGATTCTTTGTCCTCTTTTCATTCTTTAAATGTCATTCCCCACCCCCAAGGCTCTGATCTCCCCCTTTCTATTTTTGCTACTCACTCACTGGCTGATTTTAGCCACTTTCAGTAGCCAATTTAGGGTTAGCTAGTGCTCTTAGGCTCAGATATCCTCCAACCCCATGGCTACAGTCGGGGCGGGGGTGGGGGGCACCACTGTAAATGATCCTGGCCAAAAGGGAATGGACCAAGATTGGGCACCTGGTAAAATCAGGCCAATCTCAGTCCTGCCAGGATTTCTTTTAACTGAGCCAGAAAGTGAGTAAAGCTTTCTCTGGGAGTAAAACCCATAGGATGGAAAACTTGGGAGATACCGGTGGCTAGTAAGAGTAAGAGATAGCAATATACTAAGGTTTCTTTCCACCCCAGATCCTTCCAGTGGTAAAGCCCTGTGATCCTTCTGCCACTGTGTAGTAGAATGTTCCTGAACCCTCTCTCCCCTTCTAGGGGCAGTGAAGTTCTGGGATTATCCTACTACTGTGTGCAGGGAGGGGGCTGTAGGGGGCTTCTAGCTGGCATATTTGTCTATATATCCTGCTTTCCCCCCTAGATGGATAAGTCCTGGAGAGCAATACCCAGGCCAGCTACTTTAAAGCGCTTAGAACTGTGCCTTGTCCTCTGTATAAATAATGACTGAACAGACTCAGTGGCAAAGGCACAGGTGACACTCTAATGACAATATTGAGAGTCTGCCAGAGGCCCAGTTTTAGCTTGGGCTGTAGAGAAGGCTTCTAGGGCAATTTTTTTAAATCATAAAAGCACTGACTTTCTTTTCCCTCTTATCTCCAGAGCTTCCTTATGCTTTCAGCCTCAAGGGACACAGTCACTATTAACCATCCACTCCCGACACTGCCTGGGGCCAGACACAATGGGAGACATTTTATCAACCTCTTACTTTAGTTTATGTTTTAGGCAGAAGCTGGACATGAGAGATTTTCCCTAATCTATCAATTCCTGCTTCTGCTTCTTTTTGGAAAGTTGAAAACTTCTGCTTCTTGGAAAGTTGAAAACCAACTCTCAATTCAAAACAAGAAGCATATTTGGGGATTGTTTTCTTGGAATTTTGGAAGTATGAGGATACTAAGAAATCAGCTGGTCCAAGGAAGATGGTCATGATTGAAAAAGGGGACAATTTGTATAATAGGATCTTAGTTCCACAAAAAGAATATACATCCAGAATAAACAGGGAAGTGTTGTTCCCAGATGTTAGCAGTAGTGATTGTGGTGGTAGTTGTCTTCTGTCTTCTGGATCTTGCAAACTTTCCATGGTGACTATATGTTTAAATTTAAATCAGGAAACAATTAAAAAAAAAAGTTATTCTCTTTTTTCAGCTGGGTGGGGGAGAATATAGTTGTGCATTTTATTGTTGTTCTTTATAACTCACTTTTAGGTTGTATATACTGTTTGTAGAAAGTATTTAATATTCTAGTTTTCTAGGTTGTTGATCCTCTGATTTAAATAAAATGTAATCTGGACGCTGTCTTAATTGATGTCGAGTACTCTGGAGACTGACTTCCTCCCCACCCCCCAACACCTAGAGACAGGGCCTTGTCTCAGGTGAGAACAGTGCGGTTTGGCGACTGCCCTCTGCAGGGGGGAAGACTTAGGCACAAGGCAAGTGGTAAACGAGGACTAGTTACAACCTGCCCAAGGCTGGGGCAAGATTGTAATCCTAGCACTTTGGGAGGCAAGGTGCTTCAGGCCAGGAGTCTGAGACCAGCCTGGGCAACATGGTGAGACCCCCATCTCTATAAAAAAAACAACAAAAATTTAGCTTGGTGTGGTGGCAAGAGCCTGTAGTCCCAGCTAATGGGGAGGCTGAGGTAGGAGGATTGCTTGAGCCAGGAGTCTGAGGCTGTAGTGAACTGTGATGGCCAGATTTCCCCAGTTCACTGCCTCTGTCCACTCAACTTCCGGTCTTGTTTTTCCCCCCACTTTATTCTTATCAATGCTCTCACCCCAAGAGATAAAACTAATGATACTTTCCTTTTAACTTGATTTTCTGTATCATCATTTTCCGGTGTTTGTCTTTAAAGAGCAAGGTTCTATCTGGCGGATGGCGGATGGCAGGAAGCAGAGAAGGCTGGGGGCTGCCTTCAAGGTCAGCTGGTTGCTTGGTGGCCTGGCAGCCTCAGGAGGGTTCTCAGGTCAAGTGCGGTTAGGGCAGCCTTTCTGGCTGCTTCTGGGAGCCGACCAGATTCCACGGACGCCCCATGCCCCGTACACCCGAGGACTCCCGGCATGACCGGCCAGAAAGCGGGGAGTGGTCTCCGATTCTCAGCGGGCAGAGTCCGGTGGAGACAGAGGTACTCGTCTCTCTCTGTGGGTAGGAGCTCTGGAGTCGCTCAGACCGGAGCCGTGGGCCGCAGGGCGGCTGCGCCCAGCTCCGCTCCCTTCCATCCTCCACACCACTGGCGGCCGTCTGACCCGTTCAGCCCAGACTCAGCCTACCACGCTCCTCACTCACCGTGCGAGGCACACCTCCAATTGATTGGAGGGGACACAGGTCGATTTCCCATCGCTGGAAAATGCCGCGGGCCAGATGCAATCACCCACAGGACACTAGGCTCAGGCTTCAGGCGAGGCTATGGGAGCCTCCTGAGCGGCTTTGCGCTCCCTCGCTCTGCTCTCCTCCCCTCTGCGCGCCTCCCCTCCCTTCTTCCCTCCTCTCCTCTCGCACCTTCTCGCGGGGTCCTCTAGGGGGCGCGCGCGCCCCGCTCCTCCGCCCCGTGGGAACAGGCGCAGGCTTTTTTGGGGGCTCCACCTGCAGAACGCCGCCTGCCCCGCTGCCCTTAGTTCTCAAACATGCGCTTGAATCAAGAAAAATGACGGTCATTACTCATCTCCAGACTCCTAGAATCCGGCCTAAGCTAAGATCATTAAGCAGTCTCAGAAACAGAGCGTTAGCTCCTGGCCCATAGCCCTGGATTTGTAGGACAGATAAGGAATCTGTCCCTGGTTCTCTTTCAGCCAGCTTTCCTCACAGGCAGCAGTTTGGGGCTTTACTGGGCCCCTCTCTGGTCCAGGCCTTCTAGGTAGGGACCATAGCCCCATACATCCCTGTGTCTCGCACAGGGCTGGTGAACTCTGCATCTGGACTTGGGTGCCTTGTAGCAGGCTCTGGCTTGGCCAAGGGGAGATGGTAGAGAGAGACGCTCATATTTTGGGTGTGCAGAAGCTTCTCTAACTGCCCTGGATTTGGGTGAGTTTTCAGTAGGTTTGTAGATCTAACCTTAACTTTAAAAGGGAATTCCAGGAGGACCCAGGAATGTTCCATGGTGGTATATTTTAGGGGAAGGAGCAGACTTTCTAGGACATATGGACTAGGGTGGGAAGAGGGAGATGGTGAAAGGTTTACAGAAACTGAGGCTTCTGCAGGTTGAAAGTGGAAGAGACTGGGAGAGGGCTGGACACTCAGGACACCCAGGAACACAGCCGCACCCTGCTGTGAGTGGTATGGATCACCTGCCTCTGGCCAGCTGTCAGGTCATAACCGTAAGGCTCTTTGGGTTGTGGGAATTAAATGAGGTAATGCCTGAAAGTGTTTAAAGTGGTCTCTATGTAGAAGACTAAAACTGGACCCACACTTCTCATTAACTAAAGTAGACTCTCACTGGATTAAAGATTTAAACTTGAGATATGAAACTATCAAAATATTAGAAGAAAGTGCAGGGGAAACTCTTGAAGGAATTGGCTTGTGTGAATATTTTATGAGGAGGACTCCCCAGGCAATTGAAGCAGCATCAAAAATACACTACTGGGACCTGATCAAACTAAAAAGCTTCTTTACAGCCAAGAACAGTAAGTATAGCAAGCAGACAGCCCTCAGAATGGGAGAAAATATTTGCAGGTTATGCCTCTGACAAAGATTTGATAACCAGAATACACAGAGAACTCAAACGTATTAGCAAGAAAAGAACAAGTGATCCCATCTCAGGGTGGGCAAAGGACTTGAAGGGAAACTTCTCTAAAGAAGATAGACACACGGCCTACAGACACATGAAAAAATGCTCACCATCCATCCTTAATCATCAGAGAAATGCAAATCAAAACTGCTTTGAGATATCACCTAACTCCAGTAAGATTAGCCCATATGACAAAATCCAAAAACCAGAGATGTTGGCGTGGATGTGGAGAAAAGGGAACACTTCTACGCTGCTGGTGGGAATGCACACTAATACATTCCTTTTGGAAGGATGTTTGGAGAGTACTTAGAGATCTAAAAATAGACCTGCCATTCGATCCTATAATTCCTTTACTAGGTATATACCCAGAAGACCAAAAATCACAATATAACAAAGACATCTGTACCAGAATGTTTATTGCAGCCCAATTCATAATTGCTAAGTCATGGAAGAAGCCCAAGTGCCCATCGATCCATAAATGGATTAATAAATTGTGGTACATGTATACCATGGAGTATTATGCAGCCTTAAAGAAAGATGGTGACTTTCCCTCTTTCATATTTACATGGATGGAGCTGGAACACATTCTCCTTACCAAAGTATCTCCAGAATGGAAGAAAAAGTATCCAATGTATACAGCCCTACTATGAGTCAAATTTATAGCTTTCATGTGAAGGCTACAACCCAATTATAGCACAAGAAGATGGGGAAAAGGGAAAGGGAGGGAAGGGAAGGGGGAGGGTGGGTAGAGAGAGGGTAAAGGATGGGATCACACTTGAGGTACATCTTGGAAGGGTCAGGTGAAACCTACTAATTGCAGAACACAAATGTTTTCACACAATAAACGACAAAATCCCAAGAAGGGTATGTCGAACAGGTGGATGAAAAATTTCAGATTGTATGTGAAGCCTGCACACTGTACCCCATGATTGAACTAATGTACACAGCTATGATTCAATAAAAAAAAAAAAGAGATATAACAGGAAGAATGTTTCAGATGAAAAAAACTAGCTATGTGTTTGATAGCTGGCATTTTTAGGGTAGAAAGAACAAATAGCCTTTAAGTCAGTAGTTCTCAACCTTCCTAGTTTCACGACCCTTTAATACAGTTCCTCATGTTGTGGTGACCCCCAAACATAAAATTATTTTCATACGCCTGTATTTGTATGGGATGTATGTGATGATTTTAGGTAACTCCTGTGAAAGGGTCGTTTGACCCCCCAAAGGGGTCGTGACCTGCAGGTTGAGAACTGCTGCTTTAAGTGGTGATATGGAGCAAGAAGGTTCTCTCCATCATCTTTAAGACTAGAATTTTATGTGGTTTGTTTAGGAGATGAAACAGCCAATACATGACAGGGCTGTAGAAGAAAAAGTAAAGGCATATTTTCATAATTAAGATCAAGAAAAATAGAATTAGACTGAATATGTTTGAAAATCCAGTTTAAAGATCTTATCTCCCAAGGTTAGGGTAGATTTTGTATACAAATGTAAACATCTGGCTATCCCAAATGAGATTATGCCAAATTAGTATAAATTAAAATATTTATATCTATAAATTTATAACTAATTAAACCTAAAATGGTCATATGCAATGCTTAGATTTAATTTTTTAATTCTACTGTTCTATCACTGACATTAATATGGCAGCAGCTTGATTTCCTACAGTTGATGTTTTGCTGTCAGAGACGGAACAGTGTTTTGCATTACTAGATCTCAAGATTTTCTTCATTGAATTGTTCTCATATTTTCTGGAGTATAGAAAACAGTATAATGGAGTTTTATGTGAGCCTCTACTACAGTGGTGAGACAGATGATGTCATGGTCCACTATTTCACTTCTAAGTTCCACAGTGTCCTTTCTGATTCACCCTTGCGAATTTCTGCGTGCTTGGCTTACTGGTGTTTGGTGTTGTTGGAAGGGCTTCATTTGTTTCTGTCTGTGTAGATTTTGCATTTCTGGATTTTTGTGTGTCTGTTTTGAGATATATGCATCAGGTGGCCCAAAAGAACTATAACAATTGTCTTTCCTCTAGAATGCCAAATAGAGTAACTACCCATGCCAGAAAAACACCTTCATAAGAACCAAAAAATATGCTATGTTTTTCATTTTTAATGCTCAACGTGACCTTCATGAGTGCCAGGGACATGTTTGGCTTGTTCTCTGATGTCACTTTTTTATCTTCCATAATGTTTGGCTCATAGGAATCACTTCTATGTGTTGACCCAATAATCAATACATAGAAGTGATTCTATTCTGTGTTGTATTATTCCTATTATTTCATGTTCTTTCTTTGGTGAGATTTTAAGATTTTTAAAAAGAGGGAGATGCTTTTACATATGTAAATATATAGGCAATGTCATGTATACATATTTCTGTGAAATATATATATGACTAAATAAATGAATGAGTACTGACATCATTTTCCATGTCAAGTAATAAAGATAATATAAAACAGAAACACTAAATATTTCCATAATCTTCATATGGTTTTCTCTAGGCTGACATTACTACTCCTTTGTTCCTCTTAGCATTACATATTTGTGTGTGTTGGTGATGTTTGAAAAGTAATAAACAAATGAATCTTTCCTTGATCTGCTCCTTTCTGAAGTCATCATCGTAGTTTTCTCTCTTTATTGACAAACATTTTGAAAGGGCAAAATGTCTCTATTTCCTCACCTTTACTTCATTCCCCAAATGCTTAACAGCAAGACTAACTGTGGGAACACAGAAAGTAGGGCACTATGTTTGGATCTTCTTATAGTACTTGAGTAGCTTCTCTGTTGAAGTAATTGCTTCTTCAATGGACAGTTTCTTCAGTGGCCTTCCTGAAAGCAATGGCCACATTTCATTCTTTGTATTCCAACATTTGATATCATACTGTTATATCATAAATGTTAAATGAAATCATTTTTGACCTGTAGAAGAAAGTAAAATTTCATAGGTAATTAAAGTCAATGTTGACTAAGGATGCACTAATATACATATTTTTTAAGTAATGTCTTTTATTAACTCATATATAATTACTTGTCTTCTGGTTTGTTGAAGCAGCAAATTAGGCAACATTTTCCACAAGAATATCTATCATAGTGGCTGGCCATAAAAACTCTAGCACCACACTCATCTGAAGGACACTGTCGACAAAGGTGACTAATTTTGCCATTCTCATCCACCTTATAGTATTTCAGGACAGCCAGATTGATCTTCTTTCTCTGATTCTTATTCTTCTTGGGAGTGGTATAAGATTTTTTCTTCCTTTTCTTAGCACCACCACAAAGTCTTAACACAAGATGAAGAGTGGACTCCTTTTGAATGTTGTAGTCAGACAAAGTACATCCATCTTACAGTTGCTTGCTAGCAAGAATGAGTCTTTGCTGATCAGCCTTTACATTTTCTATCATATCCAAGGGTTCAGCCTCAAGAGTTTCGGTCTTCCCAGTAAGGGTTTTTACCAAAATGTACCTCTTGGTGGCAGTTCTATTGCAGATCATGGATCGGGAAGGAAGAGTGCTGTGCAAGCCCATTACACTACTATTTTTAAGCAATTAACATTGCAACAGAAATTTAAGTGCTAATACACTTTTTTTTGTACACATGTATGGGAGATAGGCTTTCTCGAGTCAAGAAATCAAAATCATTAAATGTGAACTCTGAGAAAAAAAATTTAGTGTTACCTGTACTTTTTAATTCTAGAAGAGTAAAATTTATAACTTTTTAAATATATTGAAGTTGTCCGGGGAAAGAAGGGTTTTCAAAACAACATTAAGAAAAATCTTCATTTACAATTTTCAATTTGCATACCTCATCCTCTTCCCCCCACCCCCAGTTTTCTTCACAGAGATTTTTGACTAAGTGCACAAACAATAAATTAGCAAACATTCTCAAGTAAAAATTTTTGGAAATGTGTTAACAGTATTCATTCTACTAAAAAGTGATGTATTTCAAAGTATTAATAGAACTATATTCACAGATGCTTTTGGAATACTATTAATACTATGAAATAAAATAAATGAATAACTATATTTTATGATGCCTCATCTTTCAGCATCCATTCATTGAATTTTTCAGATATATGAATCATAGTCCCTGTATGGACTAGATTTTTTATATTTAGCATTTTTGTGAGGAAATTAAATATATTTTTTTCTAGTTTTCCATGCTATGTAAAATGTTATTGAATATAATATATGTATTCAATGCAACTACGTGAATGCACTTAGTTGCTATTCTATGTATTCAAAAGCTTAGAGTTTACAGGGGTAGGAAGGAAAAGTTTCCCTTAAAGATCAGATATTAAAGTAAAGGTATGAAGAAAGTGTTGTGGGAATATAGAGCAAGGGCTGCTGAGTACCTCATTGGGAAAATCAGAGAAGCTTTCACAAAGAGGTGCTTCTGGAAATGTGATAAGGAGTAGAGGTTGAGGAGGTGGAAGGAGATGCATGGTCAAGGGCCTGGACTGTGCACTTTGTGTGCTCAGCTCAGTGAGTAAATGTTACAGAAGATGAGACAAAAGCATTCATATGGCTTAATGTTAGACAATGAGTCTGGTCTGGAAATTCTTTTAGTCTTCCCAGTAAAGAAGGAGAAAAGAAAAATAATCTTTATTATTGAATTAAATCATAACAATTTTCATATTTCAAAGAATTAACAAGAAAAATATTCTCATTTCTAAACCATTGAATATCAGCCAAACACTATGAAAAATTAGCTGAACATTGTGAAAATTAATAAAATGCCACAGATAGAGTATGCCAATAGTTGCTGACTATACATTAGTGTTTAAAGATCCTGTTTGAAAAGCATATGGTTCTGTTAAGTAGCAAGTTGGATAGAAAAGAGTCTAATTCTCTGATTTCCACATACCAGAAGTTTTAGTACATCCAGTCTTGATCATCTGGCCTCACGCAATGTTCCTGCCTTGGCCTCCCAAAGTACTAGGATTACAGATATGAGATACAGCAGCTGGGCCAAAACCTTATTTCTTTAATCACAAATCAAGGAATCTATGAACCCATGTATAACCTGTAACCCCTGGCTTTGAGACATTGCTTCTTTTTGGGACAAATCAATGTATACCTTCCACGTATTGGTTTAAGATTTTATCTGCAATCCCTGTTTCCTTAAAATATATAAAACCAAACTGTAACCCAACCACCTTGGAATCTCTTACTCAAGACTCAGGTGAGGAAGTCCAGATTAGAGGACGTGCTGTGGAATATAGTCTTTGAGAGTGTTTTGTTAGCAGGAAATGAGAATGAGTCTGTCCGATAGCTGTCCACATGGACATCGTCTTTTAGAAAAATGACAGGAATTGATGGAAGGAAAGACAACAATCCAGATCCCGAAGTTCTCACTACAGGTGGCGAGAGGAAGTGGAGGTCAGTTGATGACAGTGATGAAGATGAAGAGCACAAAGGATAGTTCAACTTTTAGGGGCCCAAAGCAGGAGGAATTTTTTGATGAGTATTAAACATAATGAGAAAGATGATTCTTGTTGGTGTAGTGGGTGAACCAGAGAAAGATGAACGTATCTCCTCACTACAAAATACAGAAAGAATTAACAACTTCTTTTGAGGGCTTTATGAGCAAAAAGGTATCCTGAGAAGAGAGCGGTGTTATAGTTGGGGCCACAAGGTGATGGGGATTAGTCAAGATGTTGCCTGTTACAGAGAAATTTCCTTGAAAAATAGGATGGGATTCTAGGCAGTCACAATAAAAAGAGATGGAAGTAGAAGATATGAATTAGATGGAAGGGTTTGCAATGTGGATTGTAGATCAAGGGCACTAGAAAGGCAAGGAATACAGAGCAGGACGGGAAGTACTTGAAAGGAACTAAGTAGCTTCAGGGTTCCAACTGGGGCTTTGACGGCAAGTTTTGATGCTGCCGCAAACCCAGATCTAAGCATCATGGGAAAACTTAAGAATAAGGGGTGAATTGCAAAATAATATTTGGGGCTACAAGAGTGGAAAGAAATGGCTAAAGTAAAAGTTCACCTAAATGAAATAAATTTTAAAAGAACATGGGAATATAGAGAAAAAAAGTGAAGAAAATAGTCATACAACCACTTAAATATATCTTAAGTATATAAATATTTAATATAATATAATCTTAAAATATATCTTTTGTGTTGCTCAAAATAGCCTTTAGATTTCCCTCAGCTTGACTAAAGCAGACATGTTTCCTCTTGCCTTTAGGCCTCTGACCTCTCTCCCCTCTCCTCCCTCAGCAGAGTCCAGATGGCCTAACCATAGAAGTTCCTCCCATGCCTTTTCTGAAGCATTTACTTTAGACACCTTGTAATTGTAAATTGGGCCTGCCCCTTGAGACACAAAGTTTAGAACATCTCTATTGCAGGTTGTACAACCCAGGATTGTCTTTCTCGAGGACCTGGGATCCATTCCTTTGAAATGTCAAGGAAGAAAGTAGCCCTATCCCCCTGTTTCTGGGATAGGTAGGAGCCTAATTTCAGAGGGTCTATGGCTTCAAGTTGTAAAACTATCTGTGGGGTCACTTTGCTGACTCAGGGGGTCTCTTTTCTGTTCCCCTCCCCCCAAGGCTTAGGAATCCTCCTACCCTTTGTTTCAGTGTCACGCACAGAATGATTTCTGGCCCCTCTCTCTGATTGCAAGAGCCCTGAGTAAGGTCTTCTCTGTTTAACTTTGGTGCAATTTTTGCTTTGACAGTATCTTATGAGTCTTTCCTGTAATTTGCCTGAAGATAAACTTTTTGCATGACCTCCAGGGTCCCTTTGATGTGGGCTGATGGGGTGTGGTGGCCAGGGATGCAGCGTTATGATTCAGAGTACCTCTCTGAAGCACCAAAAGCACAGACTTACTTCTTTACCTCTTTCTGTTCACTGTACCCCAAATATAAAGCCTAGGGAGATAGAATTATATAGTAAATTAGAACTCAAGGTTTACATCAAAGATCAAAACTGAGTTAGTCATTTTTCCTTTGTTATTTATGGAGCTTAGGTGGGTTATAGGATCTCTTTAAGCTAAGGCTTACCCATTTGTAAAATATGAATAAAGTCTATTATATATACAACATATATAACTTAACTGCCTGGTTTTTGCACAAATTAAGCATAGTTTTTAAAAAAGTAATATTATTTTTGTTATTACTATTTTTATTACTTCTTTAAGGACAGGGTTCATGTCAGTATAATAGAATTGGCCAGTAACATCTGGCTAGACCGAGATGGAAGCTTGAGGTTGTAAGTTTGAGATTAGCCTGAGCAATAGTGAGACTAGGGATATTAGCTGGACATTGTGGCAGGATGCCTGTAGTCCCAGCTCCCCCCAAGGCAGCAGCAGGAGGATTGATTTAACCCAGGAGTTTGAGGTTGATGGGAGCTAGGCTGATGCCAGCACTCTAGCCTGGGAACAGAGTGAAACTCTATCTCAAAAAAATAAAAAATAAAAAAATAAAAATATCTACTTATATGCTCAAAAATATCTGATGATTTAATCATCATTTTTTCAATCTAATATCTAGTAGATGCATTATCTTAGTGGAAGAAAACATTTAGGAAGAAAATTAGTGTCTATAGATAAAAAGTGTTTTATAGCAGTTATGGTCTATACAATATCTCAATCACAATTTTGATCTATGTTCTGAGACAAAGTTTCCAAGCAGAACTTTCCTAATGACCATCTCCCGTCCCCGGTGGGCATAGCCTCAATGTGTTTTTAAATATATATTACCCCAGCATTTGCCTTTGTAAACAGGATAAAGACTGTCACAGTCAAGCATTGGCTAAAAGCCTGATTTGTCATTTATGGAAAATATAAAGGTGAGGATACCTTTTGAGCTAATAATGCATCATCTGTGATGCCCTCTGCCAAAAACAAGAGAAGTTTTCAGAGACCCACTTGGAAGAAGGTTTAATCATGACATTGGATGACTCATAGAAAGGTGGGTGGCTAATACAGATGGTTTAAAGTAAAATTTATACCAATCTTGGTTTTGAAAATATTCTGTAGCATTCTTATAAGCCTAGGAAAAGAACACAATTACATATACTTTTTCTGTGAAAACAGCCCCCAGAAATTTTAGCAGGCTTGGAAATTTGTTGAGCATCTGGCCAAGAATATTTCTTCATGATAAATGAAGAGAAACAGAAACCAAGTTCTCTTATCATACCTTGAGCTAACTCCACAGGTAGTATCCAAAGGTGACAAGCCTAAGATTAAAACTAATGTTAAGATAGAATCATAAAAAAAGAAAACACACTGGATTCCTGCTGACACTGTTGTACCTTTCTTACTTTTTAATTAAATCATAGCTGTGTGCAATACACTCATGGGGGTATAATGTGCAGGTTTATATACTATTTGAAATATTTTCATCAAACTGGTTAACATAGCATTCTCGGCATTTTTCTTAGTTATTGTGTTCAGATATTTATATTCTACATTTAGTAAGTTTCACCTGTATCCTTCTAAGATGCACTGTAGGTGTGGTCCCACCAATGACCTTCCCTCCATCTATACTCCCCCCTCCCCTTCTCTGCCCCTTTTC